>JAVQJF010002740.1:0-36474 GCA_036023855.1 Gadopsis marmoratus
ACACACACACACACACACACACACACACACACACACACACACACACACACACACACACACACACACACACAGTACAAGGGAAAGCTCTTTATTTCTCTCTGCTCAGACTTTGACCAACAAAACAAAGCTCCAACACCTGAGACAGCAGCAAACAGTCCGGCATCTTTCCAGCATGTCACTTTGAGACAAACTACTGATGAGAAAATACATTACATCACACAAATAGAAACATTATTTTTCAAGCCATTCAGACTTTGCATTTAAACCAGAGAGAGAGAGAAGCATGTCCTGCCCTGGCTCTCTCTCCTCTGCTGCTTTTAGCTAAAAGGTGCGAGTCATGTGACACAGTCTCTTCCTTGCTCCACAGCTGTCAATCACTGTTCCCTCAGCCAACAGCACAGCTTGCAGTGGCTGTGGCTTGGGTTGGCTTGGGTTGGGTTGGGTTGGGAGGGGGGGTGTAGGAGGGGGCAGGATGTCGTCGGGGTAGGCAGTGCGGGATTGGTTGCTCAGCTTAAACTGCGTGAGATTTGATTGAGGGAAGGAAGGGTGGAGGTGTCATGTTTGAGTGCCACAATAGCAAAAACCACAAATACACAGATTTTGTTCAGAATACAGTTTAAATTGGTTCTAAAGTTACTGTTTGTTAGGATTATATTACTGGGCTGAACTTTGTCTGACGACAAAGCGCAACAGTCATATTGAAAATGTTTTCTAGGTGTGTGTGTTTCCATTGTATGACTAACATGATATGAACTTGTGTGGACTGTAGGTACACGTGTGTGTGTAAGTACCTCTATATCAGTGTGTGTTTGTATGAACTTTAATCTGTGTGTGAGGTTATCTTTTCTGACAGTTTGCAAGCCATACTTGAAGGCATGCAAACACACTTCAGTTTGTGTGTGCGTGCGTGAATGTGTGTGGATGCTGGTGTGTGTGTGCATGTGTGTGTCTATCTGTAGGCCCTGCTGTGCCGGGGGTATGGCAACATGATTGCGTCCACGCTACCTTCGCTGTCCGAGCTGCTGTCAGAGTCGCTGCTGCCGGAATAAACCCAGAGTCCTGGTAAAACGCCGACGCACACGGCTGCTGACGGCAGGTGTAAGACACCTTGGCCGGAGCTCAGGGGAGTTGAGGGGGTCTTCGCCGTCAGGCCAGGGACTGTTTGTTTATCTTCAGCTTGCCCTGCTCCTCCTTCTGCTCCATCCTCCTGTTCTGAACAGCACAACACACTGTCAGATTCTGAGCTTGTACATGCAGAAATGCCCAAATCATCTATTTTTTAAAAAAGGTCAGGTGAAAATATAAAGCAAGAAAAATGCACTATACCCATTTAATAACTACAGTATTTTCAATGCTTTAGTCTGTAGAATTTCAGAGGAATGCAGGTTATAAGCATAGAGAGGTGCCTGAATCAAACGGACTATATAACCAGGTCTCCCAAAAAGGCAGTTTAGACATAAGATGAATGGAAGTAATAGCTCTTCATGAGCAATTCCACTGACTTCAAAAGCCAAATTGGAGCTATACATCAATATTTTTACATGAACAATGGATCAAATTATTTTGTATAGCATGATAGGTGTTGCTCGTTGTGACTAACCCGCAGAAAATGTTCACCCAACTATGTAGCGGGAGCTACGGGAGCATTTTAGTGTCTCTCAGACTAGCTAGCATCTGAAAAGTCAGATATTTCCCACAGGAGAAAGAGAACATTGGCCAAAGAATACCAATGTTGCACCATGTATGCTGGTTATGTAAATAGGCAAATGTTTGCTAATGCGCTTGCCATACCAACATTACAAGGTAAATAATATGTAACATGTATTCAAATTGCTCTGATTCTCCCAAGTGGCCAAACTAAAGTGAATGAATGCAGCTTTAAACACTGTTGTGAAAATGAATACTGAATTGAGGTGTTATGACAGAAATATCGCTTAACCAGGTAACTACCATTGTGTGAAACAAGGTCACGGTAGCTCTGGGCTTTATGGATTCTTTTTTTCTTGCGAGTTTCTTTTCTTAGGCATCCCTTACGTAAACGTGGTTCCACTGAATCTACATCACACTTCGCAAAGATTTTCCAATTTTCAAGGTAATTCCAGCTCTGCATGTAGAAAAAAAAAAAAAACACACACACCATGTACGCAATCAATGAATCATTCACTCACAAGCAGTGAGCTGTATATGAGTTTGTGTTTTTCTGGTCTGATAGTTCAATCATTTAGCAATTCCAGGAATTGCCAAAGAGGTGCACAACTCAATTTCTGTCCACATCAGACAGACATTCCTCCGTATAGGCCTCAGGCTGCAGCCCACCTGTGTGTCTGTCTCCATTTCCTGTCGTCGCTGCTGTTGTGATTTCCACCTTCTGTTTCTTACTGCTGTCTGACGACTGGGAGGAACTAGGTATGAGAAGACAAAACAGAGATTTTGAAGATTTAGTCACAATATTCATGTCAACAATGGGTCATATGACTGGCTGCAATGTGAATGGCGTCATTTGCAGTGAGAAACCCACGGTGAATTTTGACCGGAGTCTGCGGTTCCTCATAGGTTAGCATCTTTAATCTCATTCTTTTGGTTTTATGTCCCACAATCTTTATTTGAGAATAGAGGTTCAGTCTTGACATATCTAATGATAAAGGAAGGAAACTCCGACTGTCTTTGTGCGTCTCTCCTTGGATTATTTCGATAACCGTTCATTCGATCGACTCCACTACCAAGAACTCTGCACGAAACCATACCGCAGTTCTGGGAGTCAAGCAATCAACCCACTTCAAACAGGCATGGTGAACTCAAGGTTCATATACTTAGCTATTCCACAAGATTTCAGGTTTACAGTTTTTAAATCAGTGCAACTTTACTATTTTGATATTGGCTGCAACGGGCAGCGGTTATCTGCTCTGATAGAAGTGAGGCTATCAGCCCAACACCAAACAGCAGACAAACAAAGTTAGCGACTAGCTGGTAAACGTAGTGGGGCCTTTAGCAGCTAAAGAGACGGATAATTCCCTCAAGAGTTGATAGAGATTAAAAAAAAAGGAACCAAAGGAAGAGTGAATATTGGATTTAAATTCGTCAGACACAAAAACAACTTCAAACTGCAACTGCTAAGTTCTCCATGTCAGCTTAATAAGGTGAGAATATGTCAGCGTTAATAGCTTGTTCTGCTGCCCCCAAGCGCAAAAAAAAAAACAACTTCTCAATGCAGGTTTAAAGAAGTGTATCTGCATACCTGCGCCTCTTGACAGCTCCAGCCAATAAATGGGCTTGAGACAGGTGGCTGGTCCTTTGCTCCCCTGTATGTTTAGGTGGCGCCTTCTTTTCTGGCTCTTTGCGGCTTTCGGTGGACGCTTGCTTCGCTAGAGCGCTGTGAAAGTACAGGGTTAAGGTGGATAAACCAATGGAGCCTTTGAGAAGGAGCAACGAGTGGCTCTCAGGGGCAAGTGGGAACACACGACCCACTCAACAGCATTCTGTCCTCCCTTCAGGGGGAGCCATTACATCTCTCCTTCAGCGTGCTGGAAAAAGGGACACAGTTCTGAAAGGCTAAGAAAAGCACTCTGGCAGAGAGGTGGCACAGATATAGATTAAAAAAAGACCAGAACATGGACAGAGCTCAGGAGACATGAAATCGGGTCGACATTCAGAGACAGAGGAAAATAGTCGAGAGACAGACAAAAAGCTGAAGCACACAAGGTATAAGACAGGAAGGACGGGTGGACAGGAACCAGCAGATAAGTGGGGCGTTAGATGTGAGGTAGAGATGAGCAGCCCTGAGATTTCACTGCATGAACTAAGGTCTGCACCTGTGTGTGCGTGCACTTTGTGTTCACAGCAACTGCTTTAAATCGTCACCGTAGTTACCAGCCTATGATACAGTTTCCACGACAACCCATTCTCTTCTTCATCTGCAGACAAACCTGTCTGTCCGCAAAGACAAAGAAAGAGTGAGACAGAGGGGCAGATAAAAAGCGGAGAGCAACAAATGTGTGCTGTGGACATGCAAGAATTTCATATGGTGTAGCATTTACACTTTGATGTAAGGCACAGTGTCTACCGATTACAGGAGTCCTGTTTCTAACTGAGGTGGTCTGTCCTAAATACACACATTCTTACCAACTGACCATCACATCAATCAGATTTTATTTAATTAGAGGACAATTCCAAATAATAGCTGAGGGTCTGTAAAGAGAAATGGAAAAGAAAAACTGCAGAGAAGACTGACCAACCGCAAACACACGATGCGCCATTGCTATTTAATTCAACTAATAACTGTATGAATGCATATATGTTGTTCTGTACTGTTCAATGCTACATGCACTGTAACGCAGTGAAGGAACAAGGAGCACAGTCGGGGTCTGGATGACCATGACGAGAAAAAAAAAAAAATTCTTATGCTTCTTTCATGGGCTAAAGTTTGAGGTTATGTAATGCAGCGATGATGGGATTTGGCAGGACAGGACAGGCGGATTCCAGACCTCTGAATTGCCGCTCCCACATCTTAGATTTGTTCAACGATGAGTGCGCCCACTCACAGCTGCTTTCTCCAGTTGGGAGAAAAAGTCGGCCAATGAGAGCTCAGTAGGCGGGATAAATAATGGGGACGCCACCTTCGTACAGGGCTAGCTAGTAGAGCTAAACTGACAAATTGGCCAGGTTCGACATATTTATCGCTATCGGTGTATATGTCAGCTAAAAAGAAATATCAGTACAGAAATTTAGAAACAGTGTCACAATTACACCACCAGAGAGCACTGAGTAGTTTATTTTCACCTATAAAACATCCCGCTCAGTATATATACGTATATCTTTGTCCCATGTAAAAAACAACAAAAAAACCCCCACAAATCTCAGGGACACAAAATAAAATTCACTAATTACGTAAAAAAAGAAACAAAAATCACTATTAGCCAACATATTGCTGTAGGATTTTTTTTTAATCCCAATATCTATAAATGTCAGTATTGGTCTAAAAAAAAAAAAATAAAGAAGTGGTCGGGCTATAGTAGCTAGCTAGCTCATGTCCTGATGAAAGCAACAGTTAAATGACAAGGTGTGGATGAGATCAATGCAGCTGTGCAGTACAAGTTGTTTCAAGTCAATATACAGAAATAAGTCATAGATTGACATATTTCTTTGATAAATGTGAATAATGTTTGGTTAACTGCTCCTAGCAATCGTTACCACAAACGCTGTCACTCGTTACTGACTGGTTACAACAAAAGAAAAGAAAATAATAATCTCCCTCACACCAAGATGGGTAACATGAACACAATGTCAGGCTGACTGAATGAAGTGAAACAAAATGGAATATCAATCTAAATATTAAAGTGTAACCACACCCTCAAATTCTGCTCCCATCATATTTAAATAATGCAACGACTGAGGGAGCAACAACTGTAGGAGGTGTGGCGCCATGGCTGCGTAGTGTTTGGGTGACACGAGGGAGACTGACACTGATTTGAGAGTCTGTTTTTATATATATAAATTTCATGACGTAGATCACTTAGTTCACAGCTCAAAAACACAACACGTTTAAACGTGCAGTACCTTTTTTAGCAACAAGAGGAAAATCAGTTGTAAATCCCAAAGACATTGCTTGTAATAATTTTGTCCTTCAGATGGAGCTGTATGTGCAGAAGGTGTGTGCGTCTGTGTGTGTGTAATGTATACATGATGCAGTCCCAGCAGCAATATGGTGGAGCTGTGCCTGCCTCTGCCAAAACATACTGTATAAAGCTGCTTATCATGTAGCTTTTCCCACCAACACACTTAACAAACATTCAGAGTGTGACAAGTTCAATATTCAGCTCACACTGTGCTAAAATGATGCATAAATTATCTGGCTAAAAGAAAGTCCACCAAATAATGGTTTTGTTTATTTGGTATATAAAATACTGAAGATTATGAAGATTATAGATTATAGATTATAGTCGCTTTTGAATAAATACTATGGGTTTCCTGCTGGTGTCATTATTTGTTCATTTTACAGCCTAAAAGTTAGTTGAAAATAAATCAATATAAACTAAAAACAATGGATAGTTGCAGTCCTAACTGCAACATCTGCTTCTGGCTTAATTCCTATGTTAATGTCTAAGAAATAAAGGTGGTCTTTAAAGGATGTCTTGCAATAATGCAGATTATCCTTTGGAATGACACATTTTTAAAGAGAAGCAGACATTAAAGAGAATAGTAGTTCAGTGCATCTTTGCTCTTTGATTTTTTACATTACGTCTTAGTAGGCACAGACGCATTAGAATGGCCCAAACCTGCATGACACCAGGTGATAGGAGGCTTTATGTTGCTGTCTGTAATCCTGTTCTGAGACTCCCACAAGTTTAAAAAAGAAAAAAAGATCTTCGAGATATAATTATCGTATCCCAAGTGCGATGACAATGTATGACTTCTACCACCTTCCATCAGCAGGAAGCAGTAACTGCATCAACCCAAACGGATCTCTGGCACAGCTGATACCTCCCACCCTTACACTGAAAGTACCCGACACAAACAACAAAGACAAAGTCACATTTTGACAACAGAGATGAGTGAGCCAAATAAACAGGAAAGTCTACGGGAAGAGGCACTGTAGCACAATACAAACACTAATAATACCACCGCTTTGTCAGCTCGAGTATGAAAGACTCTGGATGTCTCGGTGCGCAGCGAGTATTTCAGTTTCTAAATGGCGTACGGGCTGGAAGAGGTGTTTTGTAAACCAGAAACCTCGGCACCTGACAAAGTAATCACAGACTAATTTGCATTAATATTATGGATATTTTTTGTTACCGAGCTCCTTTTGCCTTAACAGGCTAATTTTAGCTTTGCATATACTGCAAGATGTGTATTAGGTTTAAGAAAGAATTCGATTTTTATGGAATACAGTTGAATGAATGCATCTTCTTTTGAAAAGCCTTGCTTTGGAGGCAGTTTTGAGTGTTTCATTTTCAGTTTGAATTGATTTTTTCATATAATGCAAACATTCAAACATAGATTGTGATAAAGCATCAGCATGCATCGGAGTGAAGTGCACGGATATTGGTCACACAGAGAGCCAGAGTTTTGTTTTGCAAATATCTGTTTAGCATTTACATGAATTGCTACTCTATTTTCATTTAGATTTGTATTGAAATGTGTTGTGTGTGGACTCGCTGGAATGTGCTTCAGAATATTAAAACTGTACGGAAACAGCTTCTTTTTTCATTGCCTGCGGAGCACATGAGGATGCTGAATTCCATGACTAGCGTCCTCCAATCCTCATTTCATAAACAAAATAAACAAGACAAATGAAGTGCAGCTGCTGTGACTTCAACTACATTTCAGTGCTTATTTAAACCTGCAAAATCTGTTATTGCTTACTAAAATGGGGGAGAACAGATGAACCTATTTGGGCAAATGAACACAGCGCGATGCAGGCTAATTAAAATTTGTTTTTCACATAAAACAAATGCGTGATAAAAAGGATATTCTGTATTCCAACAGTTCCTGCTTCTCCTCATCCCTGCGTTGCTTCTCCACCAGGCACTGTTGCCGGGAGACCTCGTCCAGGAAGCTGGACTCATCCTCGTCCAATCCTCTCACCATGTTCCCTGTCACCATGGAAACAAACATGCTCTCAACACATGTGAGTGATTGCATTTTATCAGAAAACAAACCATGACAGTTTCTTTAATCCGCACACAAGTGACCTTCCATCTGGAAAAAAAACCCTGAAATCTAGCGGGCCGTTCGTTTGGCAGATGTAGGACATTTACTGTTGATCTCAAATGTTTTAAACACACAAAAATGTGGTTTATGAATGCTTAAACTGAATGAATGCTTGAGTTCTTTCCCAATTAATCTCTTTGCTAGAAACATCAGAAATGCAGCTTTGCTCTTTCTCTATTGGTAATCAGCATTTAGCATTAGCGTAGCATTAGTAAGACCAATGCAAATGGAACTGTCAGCAGCAAAATATCCCCGTTCTTGCAGGACCTGCTGTAGCTGAAACTTTGCAGAACATCTTATATATGAAACGTGTTTAAACGTAACCGAACACCTGTGCTAAAAAAAAATTGCTGTAAATAGAATACAGGGGCGAAGTACTTTTGTTGGCCAACTCGGAAGTTAGCATCATCAGTATAGAGGGGAAATGTCTATTTGGGGGAACTGCTACAAACTCAACAAGGGGCCCCAACCAGATACAGCTTGTTATCTAAGGAACCATGCAAGTACAAGTACCTCAAAACTTACATACGGTACTCAAATGTCTTTCAGAAGACCCCCTCTGCCTGATACATGGCCTCATCTTTCAAGAGAAAATATTATAAAGTAATGGATTTTGTGAACCATGTTTTGGAACCCATCGTTGTGTACAAAGAAAAGAGCAGTAGCCACACGTGTTAAAACAGAGAAAATGGAAATTTAGAAATTCAGTGTTGGAGTGCACTGTTTAGCATTTAATAGTACTGAATGATGGCTGTTGATATTTATAACCCGTAGCCACTGGCTCGTTGCCTTGGTAGAGTAGCAGAGGAAAAGTGGTCATTCAAATTTAAATGACAAACGGAGGCAAAAGTCCTAATGACAGACATAACAAAGAGAAACAGAGACAAAGACCCACTGAATTTGAATTGCTCCTCATATTCCTCTTGTTTCTTGTCTTTCTGCTCCTGCAGTCGCTCAAAGAGGGAGCGTGGGTCATACTCCTCCTCTGGGGCATCTGAGGAGGACACAGACAAATATGTGGCTGTACGCGTGGATATATGCATTTCAGAGGTTTGGTGCATCTTAGATCTGTGTGCAAGTGTACTTACCCTCTGGGTCGTCAGGTTTCCGGACTTTCTCCCATTCCTCCTGTCTCTTCTTCCGCTTCTCATCAAGCTCAGTTTCCGACACAAACTTCCTGCTGAGGTCGACACCCGCTGCCCCTCCCCCTTCCATTACAACGGGCCTGCACACAAGTGCACGGACACACCTTACTTCTGATTATCACTCCCACCCCCAAAAAAACATTTTCTATTCAGGACTGGACACTGTCTATTTCTGATGGGCCATTAGGTGAACAAGACAATAGCAGTGGTTATCCTCTGGGGACCCAGGCTGAGAATTCATGAATTCACTTATTGTATTCTTTTTCTATGTGGTCCAGCAAAGGAATAAATCATCACTCTACGCCATGACCCTAAGTATGTAGCCATTACTTGTCTGTGTGTTAACCGAACAAGGCAGCCTGAGACTACAACTCAATTATACATCTGTTGAATAAATGCATTTAATGAAGTTTCATCATGCATGTGCAAACCCCCCCTATGGTCAGGGCAATAACATGCTACTACTATATTCACCAGTGCAATATATTAATTTGTCCTTTTGCCTCAGAGGCCACAGTAAACAATGTATCTGTTTATATGTAATGTTTCAGTGATCCAAATATAATAGCACCATTAGAGCACTAGAAAAGAAGTAACATAGCTGCTAAAAAACAGACACCTAGAGCATTGCTGTAATGGCAGAGTAGATGCATATCTTGCCATACGAGACGGCAGTAAGACTGTAATTACAAGAAATTAACCAGGGTCAAATTTAACAAGTCTCATCCCTGAAATTAACAGTCACACACATACTGTATGACACCATGTTCTGACATGTAGGCCAACGTGTCATTTTGAGAATATATGGAAACGTGAGGTGGGATACACCAGGTGAGAAATCCACACAAACAAAATCCGACATTTGTGAAAAATGATGTTCAATATTTGTGGCAAACCACAACAACAAAAACATAATAACCACAGTCTTCTTTTTGTTTTACCCTGATAGTTATTTCAAAAGGAGGACTAAACTGTATTCAACATGAAGGGCTTTGGCTCCCCCTTGTGGTCATCTTTGATAAGCACAAGTAATTGAAACGGCACCGTTTCTTCGCAGAGGACGACAGACGAGACACCCCGTTCAGGACGCCACAACCGATTTGCACCGAGGTGGCGACCGAGTCAAACACGAGGTTCGGCTGACGGACAAACGCTTTGCGTTTATACCGGGTCCCGTTGCTTCACTAACCATAACCGAAGGCGACGGTAACAACGTTAGCCGCTAATGATTAGCCAATAAAAGCCGGCGGGGCACACTCGGCTAACGATAAAAAAAAAATTCACCAATAAATCAGTCAGCCTGCAGTACAACAGTCAGACTCGTTGGTTTGCTGCTGTCGTCGTCGTTGTTGTGCGGTAAAGCTGTGCGGGTACGCAGACGCCTTGTGTGCCGCAGCCCCCGGCTAGCGTTAGCATCGCTGGCATTCAAGCGAGCTGTCGGTAGCCGCGAACACCGTGTCGCGGTGGGAGAAACAACACTTTCAGATGCACAACCGGACACACGCGAGTTTCCGCTCGCGGCTGTTTTCCCATAACGCTGAATAATCGTCAGAGAGACATTTTCTCTCGTCACTCAAACTTACCAAGCTCGGCTAGTCGATATGATATTGCTGCTTCAAATCAATGACGTTCTGTGTCACTGTAAAAATATCCCGTCACGGATTTGGCCGTGCGACTTTAGTTCCGACCTCTTTTTCTATCGCAGGGTACAGACCCTGCCAGACATAAAATAATTAAAAGGAAAAGCAGCAAATTATCATATTTGAGAAACTTAAATTATTAAGTGGTAACTGTAAAATGTAGTGTAGTGAAAACTACAATATTCCCCTCTGAAATGTAGTGGAGTAGAAGTATGAAGTGGCACGAAAAGTATCTCAAATGTGTACTTCAGTAAATGTGCTAGTTACATTCCAAACCTGGCTGTAGCAACAACTCATTAGCTTTCTTCAGAACTGTGTGAAAGTGCGTGACCCGTTTCTGTCTGATGTTTACGCTCACCTTTAGAACTGGGAGGCAAAGTACCCAACCAGAAGAGGCCGAGCTTAGAGCTGAGCAGCCCTTTTAAAGCAAGTCGGCTGGCTTTGCCTCTTCAGTTCAATCCATTCCACCATGTTTACCTCAGTCATCCTGCTGTGCCTCTGTGTTGTCGTCATCATCCTCCAACTCAAACCCCGGAGGCCCAAGAACTTTCCACCGGGACCCGTTATCCTGCCGATAGTGGGGAACATTTTGCACCTGAGCCTAGAGAATCCCTTGAAGGACTTTGAGAGGGTAAGAAGAGAAACGCTGAAATTAGTGGTGATCGTGATTCTTGTGTCACGTGTCTAAAATTGTTAAATACTTACTCCTGTGGCCACTGTGCTGCTTTTCCTGACAGTTAATAGTTTCATGAGTTGCTCTGCCACCACATCTTTAAACTATAAATGATACTTTTTGGCTGCAATTGTAAAATAACACCACATGTGGACAACCACTAACATCTTTGCACTGTATAATATATAATGTAATTGCATAACATGTTGTCTGTACAGAGTTTACTGCCTGTGAACTTGGAATGTATCCAGCCAGTGGTGTAGGCCATAATAGTGAACACTGCGTGTTATCTAACTTCTACCTAATACAAAGGATGAGTCCAAAGTTTTGTTAAGCCAATATTTGGCTTTTTGGGAGGAGCTGGAGATGTCAGTGAAAGGGTTTAGGTTTGTGGAGCTCAGTGCATCGAAAAATCAAACCTCAACTTGTCTTTACAGAAACATTGTCCTGGAGGATAATCTACAGACACCACTGTCCCAAGTAATCATTTCAAGAGTTGTTGAAAGAGACATTTCTGTTGATTATTCATTGTTAATATGCACAATGAAATCACTTAATTTGCACTGCAGAAAGTCATTGTTACCTTTTTCTTATTTTCTGTTTTTACTGTTTCTTAGTGCTTTTATTATATTCTGTGTTGCTCTTTCTAAATGATACATATTTTTCTTTATCTGCTTTACTGACGGATGAGTCTGCCCTGGTGTGTCTGGTTTTTTTTTTGGTTTTGTTTCTTTTGCCATGCTGCAAGCTAAATTTCCCGTGTGAGACAATAAAAACTGAACTGACCTATGTGGGCAAGTATGTTTTTTTGATTTCAGTGAATTTGCCCCTTTTAAGAGTAATATCCATCAGAGGTTATGTGATGTATTTCACTGATTTGATATCTTGTTCTCTCCCAGCTGAGGAAGGCTTATGGAAATGTCTACAGTCTGTTCATCGGTTCCAAACCAGCAGTAGTCATCAGTGGGTTGACGGCCATAAAGGAGGCCTTAGTGACCAAGGCCAATGATTTTTCTGGACGACCCCAAGACCTGTTTATCAACGATGCCACCAACAGGAAAGGTAGAACAACGTGATATGTCAGAGGGCAGAGAATATATTATATATACTGCATGTAGGGATGGGACAGTTACCAGTATAACTATAGATCTTGATAAAAAAGTAGTGCAGCATTGCTGTCACTATCATAGTAAATTAAAATGTGCCCTATCCACACACACTGTTTATACAATGGCACATGCCTCAGCATGCTGGGTAATGATGAAAAGGGAGAAACAAGCACCTGGGGTAGAAATCAAGATCCCCTAAAGCCTACTATGTCTTTGTAGAAGGCAATTCTGTGGTGTTTATTGTCTTCGGCATTCTACGAAGAACAAATTGTGCAATGGTGTCGTTCTCTCTTTCGATATTGTGTGAATATAAGTAATTATCAAGATAAAAGTATATTATTAGATACATTTGGCCAAAATAAAGTGTATCACGGCATGACTTTTTATTGTAAATGTTCTCATTATCTCACAAAATACATCAACAATTTCATTTGTGCCAGATCCTGCCAGAACAGGTATTATTATGAAAGCAGTGATAGAATAAATAAAATAGTGGCGAGAGGGCAGCCATGGCGGGTGCCTCTAGAAATATGAAACTGTACTAGAGGAGCACTGTAAGGAGCACAAAAGCAAATTAATGTAGGCTTGATCAAAAGCAGTTTCTGCCACAAGGGATGAGGTGACTTTGCTTCTAGCATAATGTGAAATAGCTGCTGCATATTATTTACTAATAGAAGGCCTGAGATGAAGAACATCAGCAGGAAATCATGCTTAAATAGGGGCAATAGTTTCCCACTGAGGCCAGAGTAACTTACATGGATTGTTACAATGAAAAAGTCTCAGTTATATGAATCTTGTCTTGGATTGACTCCCTAATACAGAAATGTATCAGGTTTGAAATGAAGGAAAATAATGAAATAAAGAAAACACATTGAAGTACTGTGGAGAGTAAAACACTAAAACAGGCTAGAAAGTAGATTAGCTCTGGAATAAAACAATGACCACACTGGACAGTGATATTTAGAGAGAATGACATGTCAGCTCATACTGTATGCTCTTTGTGTCACTACACCTGTAACAACCGTAGGAGTGATTATGGCAGATTATGGATCTAGTTGGAAGGAACATCGTCGCTTTGCTCTGATGACCTTGAGGAACTTTGGTCTGGGGAAGGATTCCATGGAGGAGAGGATTCATAGAGAGCTACAATACACCATTAATACACTGGAAAAGAGCATTGGTATGTCATGTTACCTTTAATCCATGATGCCACAAATACTCTAATATTAAAGCTGGGGTAGGCAAAATCTGTGCAACATGTGCAAAACCTTCTTCTCCTGCCTCGTATCGCTCCGTTAATCCCCTCCCACCAAACCCACAACTTCAAACGGCAGCAGAAGGAATCAGTTCCTCTACGAATCCTCGCGCCTCCTAGGGCTCACTCGCAGAGCGCCTCTCCATGAGCCACAGCTTGTCTTCTCAAAGACGCAGGGCATAGCGCCTCAGGCCTCGGAGGCAGCTGCAATACCGTCTAACAACGGGATGAGACGCTAGTACGCCACACACACACGCCACTGTCGCCCCTCAAAAGTTAGTCCCCACTGTTTGCCATCGTGCCTCTTTGCCACCCGTCGATACGAACACCAGGGCATCGAACACAATGAGCCCGAAGCTCCGTGTGGAGCCGGGACGTGTTGTTTTCTACTATACGCTGCTGTAGGCAGAGGAGGTGTTGGAAATGTATCAAGTTTCAGCATTTTTTGCCATTTAATCAGCCTGTCACCATCTGAAGGGACGTGCGTCTGCATTTGTAGAACAGCCAATAGGAACTCTCTCTGAAATGACCTGCGATTGGCCAAAGTCTCCCGTCACCAGCTACATTTTCAACTGCAAACCACACCCTTCGATGTATGCTATCCCCTCTCCCTCTTCCATATAGTAAAAAATAATTACAACATGCTGAACAGTTAATATGGAATTTCTGTCCAGTGATCCCAAAAAAGTACTGCGTATCCCACCGTTAATTAATTTTAATCATTTAATGGAGCTCCTTTTAAAGAGCCTTTATCCCTTACTCACTTTCTGCTCAATGCCTGACCGGTTTAATGTTGCATTGTGCTATTGTTAGCGTTTACATTGCATTATCTCTTTTACAGGCAAACCCTCGAGTCCTCAACTTGTGTTTCATAATGCAGCCTCCAACATCATCTGCCAGGTTCTGTTTGGTACACGCTATGACTATGATGATGAGGTCATCAAAGTGATTGTTCAGTGCTTCACTGAGAATGCCAAGATAGCCAACGGCCCATGGGCTATGGTGAGTCAAAGCCTGTTTCTAAGGCAACAACCCCGGCTCGGAAAAAGAGTCTTCAGCCGCATTAACGGCTCTGTGAGGCTGTAATGAATACAGCTGTAAAGAAGATGTAAATATTTGGCATCGAACAAAAAGTACCGCTAAGCCTGATTGGAATGTCAATAGTTTTGTGGGTATTTGGTCATAAACGACAAATTAACATTTTGACCTCTTGGTGGCGTTAGATGAAAAGTCAGAGGATCACCAGAGCCACAAGGATTCATCCTCTGTGCACCATGAATCACATTTAATGGCAATCCAGTTCGATAGCTGTCAATAGCTGAGATATTTGAGTCTCTGCCCAAAGTGGACAGACCGACTGACAAGCTGACTGGCATTGCCATCCCTGCATTAGACGATGCCGCTAGCAAAATGTTTTCTGAGAAAGAATGTTATTCATTTTTATTTATTATTTTCAGCTGTATGACTCTCTTCCCATGATTCGCAACCTGCCGCTGCCCTTCACCAAGGCTTTTAAGAACGTTGAGGTATGTGAATTGGACCTAGAGATGCATTGTAAATATTTAAGATAAATTCTAAAAAAAAATCCTGAATTGAAGAAAATATTTAATTGAGGATTGAACATATATGAGAGAAAAGAAGATCACCGATGGACTTCTTTTCTCTAAACTCACGCAGAAACACGTTTGTTAAACATTCTGAAGTTATGAATGTTTTTCAGACGTGCCAGAATCTTGTGAAGATCTCGTTGACCAAGCACATGCAGACCAGAGTCCCTGGAGAGCCACGAGACTTTGTTGACTGCTATCTGGATGAAATGGATAAGGTGTGTGTGTGTGTTTGTGTGTGTGTGAGAGTATCAGGTGTTAAAAGAGTCAGCTCACTAATGAACGCATGTGCGTTTGTGTGATCAGGTGTATGTGTGGTCGGGAGGTGAGTCTTTTCACAGCCCAGTTGTGTACATATGTGTTTCAGTAATGTCTGCTGCTCTTAAAACAATCCTTCTCCTCTTGTAAGAGAGGCGATGATGGATCTTCATTTTCAGAGGAACAACTGACTATGTACGCTCTGGATCTTCACTTTGCTGGGACTGACACTACCTCCAACACCTTGCTTACTGGGTTCCTCTACCTTATGACCTACCCACACATACAAGGTATGCCTGCAAATGTAAATATGGGTTGTTACATTTATGTCATTTGCACTATAGGTCTAGCATGTCTTTCTTCTCTAAAATTTGTATTTATACATCTCAGGTTTTCTGCCTACCTTATCAAAAGTTAGCATCCACCATGCCATTCTATTTATCGTTTTAGTTTCCTGACTATTTACTTTATTTGTTTCTTTATCGGGGACAACAAACATTGACTAACATGATAGAAATGTGTCAGCTTTGTGTGCTATTTTGATCTGTAGTCACTGAGCAGGTCAAGGTTTCCCACCTAGCATTCAGAGGTCGCTTCCTGTAATTTAGACCTTACTCACAGTGGACACAGTGGAAAAAGGTCCCGGAATGGAATGCACTGTTAGGCTTCAAAGTAAAGTGCAGTAACAATGTCAATGTACAACATCACGCCAGAGTCCTGATGTCCAAACCAACAATAAATTCCCTTTCTATAGATGGACATTTGCAGCTTGTGCATGCAACAGATTATCATTTAAAAACGTCTGCCTTCCTAAGTGTAGCCTCACTAGAGTTAACCAGAAAAGAGGACAGAGGTCAGACATCAATCAATATCAAATAAAAAGACCTCTGGACATGCAACATTGTGGGTATCTTGGATTTGGCTGCTTGCCTGATGGTGCAGTGATTAATAAAGGTTAGATGCAACCTTTTTTATATATATATATATATATATATATATATATATAGACCTATTCCAAAGTACACAATTGTTAATCTTCCCCTCCTCTGTTGCTGTTTTGGCATCTTTTTTGTTCCACTCTCACATGTTTATTATCAGTTTTTTCATGTGACTTTTGTTTTCAGTCTGTAATGGAAGCAACCTGAAATGTAGCAAAGTACAATACTAGAGGTAAAGAATACAAACGCTCGAGAGTAAATGTTACTCGTTACCCCCCCCCCTCTCTCCACTGTGTCTTTCAGAGCGTTGTCAGCAGGAGATAGACCAGATGCTACGGGGGAAGGATCGGGCCAGTTTTGACGACAGGCACCACATGCCTTATATGCAGGTATGTCATTAGTTAGATTTCTTATAATAATTTCACTTTTATTTTATGTCTTCACATGGGTCTAAGTGGCATATTTCAGGGTTCGTACAAAGTCGTTGCAAAATGCCTCATTTGAATGTTTTCAAGGTTAGGAATATGCTTGAATTTGAATATACTCCTTGAGAATTGCTTGATTTTCAACATAATCTGGTGTCTCATCTACACAATCACTCACGTAATCCAAACATTTTTTCGTATTTGAAATGAAACGTAGTCATTTTTGTTTGTTGTCTCCTGGCATTTATAGTAACAATTTAGGTACCGTGAAAGTCAAATAAAAATGACTCAGTGGGAAATCAGTTTGGAAATCAATTGTTATCACTGCTTGTGAACAACATTCATTATGGTCTTTTTTGCCTGGTTGTAGACATATTGCTGGTGGGTTCTCATATTGGACGTTAATTGGTCTGTTAATTTTTTTTTTGTGGCTGAGCTTTTGAGAGTCTGCATTGTTTCTCTTCTTCCCCTAAGTCAGATAGAGCATAAGAACATGTTTAAACCTCTCTTCATCCAGGCTGTGATCCATGAAGTGCAGCGGATAGCCAACACTGTTCCACTCAGCGTCTTCCACTGTACGACTAAAGACACAGAGCTCATGGGATATTCCATCCCCAGGGTATGAAGCAGCTGTTGTTAAATAGTTTTTGGCAGTATAGTGACGGTATTGTGATGTCCTCACAGTACTGTATAGCAGGTGTTTGTACCATACTGAAGTAATGGCACAAACATGACTTTTACCGTCAGTAAATCTTAACCTCATAACAAATGTTTTGTACCTTCCTCTATGCCCTTTCCTGTTTTTGCTTCATTTTCACCTCAGGGTACAATGATCATCCCCAACATGTCCTCCGTCCTGAGTGAGGAGAGAGAGTGGAAATTCCCTCATGAATTCAACCCTGAAAACTTCCTCAATGAGAAGGGAGAGTTTGTAAAACCAGAGGCCTTCCTGCCTTTCTCTGCAGGTATGAGAGCAGAAAGAACAAACCACAGTTAGGGTCTCAGCGTATCATACCTGCCGTGGCATGCACACATATGGTGAGTTTAATCAAACTGTTGTTTATGTCTCAGGTCCTCGTATGTGTCTCGGAGAGGGTCTGGCTCGTATGGAGCTCTTCCTCATCATGGTGACTCTGCTGAGGAAGTTTCAGTTCATCTGGCCCGAGGATGCGGGAGAGCCAGACTACACTCCTGTCTATGGGGTCACTCTGACTCCCAAAAATTATCAAATGAAGATCCAACTCAGGGCAACACAGTAAGCAGAGGCAGGGCAGGGTGGTGGAGATTGACCCAGATAAACACAAGCAGCCATAAACTCCAAAGAACAAATGCAATGAAAACAATAGACGGCTTTCTGTGCTATCCTTAATGGCAGTTAATGCAAGCAGTGAAATGTAATAAAAGGTGGGGGAGCATGCTTATAGCTGCCCAGAATTAGTGCTAAATGATGTCAAAATCTACTGAGCCCTCTTGACAGGTGACACCAATCTCTAACCCTGACCTAACATAACTTTAAACTGCTTTAAATCCGACCCTTGCCCAAGCTAAGAGCAGATACTTTGACCAGCCTCATATTGACAGCTAGTCAGTTTAGTTAGGGACTTGTTGGTTCCATTACTGGGTTATATGCTGTACATATGTATACGTACTGCTTACTCATGTATTAAAATTACATTCTTTCATATGTATACTTACTGCATACCCTTGTATTACATGGCATGCTTTGATATGGAATTGATTGATATGGAATTGATATGGTGGAGGCCATTCTTGCCAGTTTGTCATGTTCTTAGTCTGGTGTGTAACATTACTTGCAATAGTAGTTTAATGATATGCACTTATCAGGAAAAAATTAACTGCATTATTATCAAAATCGTATCAGTCTTCCCATTATGTTTCTTATTTTTGTTGATAGACTGTATATTAAACACCAAAAGGCAAAAATAAATGAATACATAAATATATATAGTACAATTGCATTATGGGGTGAAGGAGATAGAGATCAGCCTGAAGCCTGTAACAGTTGGCTATGTTCTCAAAAATGACCGTAGAGTAGAATCAACACCTCTCTGTCACAGTGTCAATGGAAACCATACAAACTTTGCATGGGAGACAAAAGATGGTAAAAAAAAAAACAACATACAAACTTCATAAAGGTACTGTTTTACTCGGGTGCAGTTCTAGTGGATTGCGTTATGTTGAATTAGGTGTACCTAATGAAGATAATCTAGTACATTTTAAACAAATATGTCCTGCATCCCTCATTGTCAGCTGTATTTAACAAGAGGCTGTAAATCCCAGTATGTATTGAATTTCTGAGCCAACCATGAAAGTCAGCAATAAGCGTAATATTTTCAGACAAAAGTAAATGCTGCTTTAATGGTCAAACAAATTGTAAATGTGTTAAAGTTAGTCACAAAATGGAAGCTGCACAAACACCCAACCATCAAGATACTGTAAATGGCTGTTACAGCTGATAAACAGGCTGTCATCATTTTGCGTCTTTGTAGTCATTTAGTTTTGCAAAATCTGAACCAGAGATTTTTCGTCAAGTTCAAAATTGAAGGAATTCATATATTTTGTCATATTTACATAAAGGAACATCAAATGATGCCTAAAAGATGTATCAAAGTAATTGGGTCCATTCCTTCAGAATTGCAGAAATGTGTTATACATTTTAAAGTTGTTCACAACTGAAACAGAACATTTGTTTAATTGAACAATGTCGTTTGACTGAAAGATTGTGCTGATTTGATCTGTCTGCAGTACAGTAGGTCAGTGGGGCGTACCGGGTTGTTATAGGTGTCCTAATTTTCAGAACAGTAACTTTGAGGTTGTTTTATCTGTTGAGTCAGTGACATCTGTGGTGCCCAGACTCTACTGGTCATCTACTGGTTGCTGCAGATCTGCAGATCAACAGAAAACAAGTAAATGACCTGATTCAATAACTGTTCAGGCCACGTGACTGTGCAAAGGTTGTGTGTGTTTGTAAAGCTAATATAATGCCAGAGCCTCATCAGACTCACAACTTCATCATGTGTGCATCTGTGGCTCTACTCTTGGTGGCCGTTTTGCTCTTCCTGCTCCTCTTTCAGACCCACAGGGCCAAAGATTTCCCTCCAGGGCCCCCACCCATCCCTTTCTTTGGAAACTTGCTGCAGCTCAATCTGGAGAGCCCCATTGCAGATCTGCAGAGGGTAAAGTTAAATAATGTTACCAAGAGAACCTTGTTGCTTACTATATTTATAAACTGACTTTATGTACTGATGCATTATTTAAGATTTAATAACCTAAATGGGTGTAAGTCTAGAGAATAAAAATTGTCTTTTGCAAGTGTGTTTTTACTTTGCGCTTAAATTGTGTATCTTAATTTAATTTAACTCTATGTTTGTAGGGATTGGAAAAAAACATGGATTTGCTCACTACAATTCAGTGAATAGCTTTTGTTTCACGCCAGAGGAAGAAAATACTATGCAGCTGTTCTGACTGCCAGGCTTGTCTAGTGAGCTGAGCTCGTCACTCAAAATCACCCAAGATATTCCTCTAGGCTGGCTTATTCTGTCATCTTATAGTCAATTATTTATCAGCGTTGAAATCCAGAGGAGTACAAGTGCTTTAAAGTGAAGCACCTCATTCTGTTAGGTTAGAAATATCTATTAAAGTGGCTATATCAGTAATATGCACTTAAAAATAAGGTCACTCATTCCACTACTACGACCAATAATAACTTAATTGTTTTTTAAAATATTTAATTGTCTCATTACAGGGGCTGATGATTGCACGGCATAGAGGTCCCAGTAATTATAATCTACTGTGTCTCTGTCCCCAGCTGGCCAAACGCTATGGTAACGTCTACAGCCTTTTCATTGGTTGCAGGCCTGTGGTCGTCATCAACGGGCTGCAGGCCTTGACAGAAGCCCTGGTCAACAAAGCTGCAGACTTCTCTGGCAGACCACAAGACCTAATGGTCAATCATGCTATACAAATGAAAGGTACAGAGCGAGTTCTGGCAAACTCTATTTGCGTCATGTGTTTTTTTAGGTCTTCATCATTCAGCCCTGGGCAAACTCCGAAAGGGTTACTTTAATCACTGACAACTGAATAAGAATTCACTGATCAAGTTTTCAAGTAGATGTTACTGTAGAAGTTCAAGTAGAAATGTCCCCTGTTACTGATATATATGACATGGCTAGACTGTTAATACTGATGCATCAGTGTGTAGGCAGCCTTTTTCTGTTAGTTTTAATTGTTTATATACAGTTAGGTAGTTCAGCGGTTACCAAGATATGGGCCAGGCACCCTCAAAGGGTCACAAGAGTGAATCCGAGCAGTTGAGAGATAATGAATGCAAGTAGTTCTACACACATTTCTAGTCACTGTTTGGACTTCGGACTGAAAACTTGACTTTTATGTGAAATATTGGATAATTTTAACATTTTGAATAAACAGGTATTTACAGTGAATGGAACCATCTGAGAAGTTTACTCTTAGGAAATGCTAACAACTCATAGACACCTAAAAATGAGGGGCCCCAACTAGAATCTGCTTTTTTGTAAGGGGTCACAAGCCAAAAACATCAATCAACAATGTAGTGTATTTTTACATGTTTTTTATTAATGTCAAATCTTAATCTGAAAAGTAACTAATAACTGTCTATTTGACATGTAGTGGAGTAAAAAATACAGCATTTTATATTTACTTTCTTGAGTGAATGTGCTTAGTTACATTCCACCACTGGGTGGTAGTATTAACAATGACACTGATTAACAGCAATGCATGCTTCTGAGCATATTTTCACCAGGATTAATGGGATTTAATAAATGTTTTGACACACAAACATCAGTATAATTTATGTGTTGATGATGATGAGTCAAAAAGCAGCTCAAGCAGTTGTTAATAATATGGACATTTAAGCTTCTCATTTTAAAAATGTATTTGAAAGTGAATACACTGTTCCTTCCAAGTTCTAAATTGACCTTTTTGCATGTAGCTCATGCTCCCGGAGTGATTCTAGCAGATTATAACCCTGGCTGGAGAGAGCATCGACGCTTTGGTCTGCAGACCCTGAGAAACCTTGGTCTGGGGAAACAGTCCATGGAGCAGAGCATTCTGGAAGAGATATATCACATCATAAATCTATTGGAGCAGAGTGTCGGTATGTCCATTTTGTCCACAAACAGGACACATCGATTGTTTGTCATATGGTTAAACATTGATATTGAGCAGGACATCAGGATCTAGAACTTGATCTTTTGAACTATTTGCTGAAAACCAGAAACCCAGAAGTCAATATTTTTATCTTATTTTCTTTTGTGATTATATCTTTTTCTATTTTGGTTAAGGTCATGTCCAAGAATCATTGGCCATGTTGATTTTGCAGGTAAGACCATGAATCCACACCTGCTGTTCCACAAAGCAGCCTCCAACGTCATGTGCCAAGTTCTGTTTGCCCAGCATTTCGACTACGAGGATGAGTTCATGAAGTTTTTTGTCGGCCTTTTTCATGAGACCTCGAAAATAATCAACGGGCGATGGGGTATGGTGAGTCGTATTTTTGACAACAAAACCACTCAAGGACACAGCATCAATACTATAAATGTAGAGTGAATATAACATGAAACTTGCTCAGTAAAAACAGTGTGAGATAGATGAAGAATACTGAACCATTATGTTAAATGAAATTGGCAACATTAGCTTGTGCACAATAATGTAAGAACAAAAAGAAGGATCTCAGTGCTACAGTACGTTGTACCTTGTATTATTGTTACGTAGTTAAGTTATTTAGAAAAACAACCAGTCTTTCATCAAATTGCCACTGAGAACTGCAGTAAAACGGTTCTCTTAGGATCACATGGGCAGTGCTCAGAAAACTTAAGGGCTCCTTAAACATTGTGATTTTTCATTTTTCACTCTCATACAGATTTATGACTCCATTCCCATAGTGCGCAACCTGCCACTGCCCTTCCAGAAAGCTTTTAAGATGTTCAAGGTATGTTTTGTAAAGCATTCTTTTCAAAGTCTGGCAAACAGCCATTAAATTGTGTTTTATTACAGAGAAAATGGCTTATAGGTTCAATTGATGGTGATGATAAGTACCTGGTCATTTCTATAGTAAAGAATAACAAAAAGAAGACCTGCCAACTGGGAAGAAGGAAAGAAAGACATATGGAAGAAGGAAGGGTAAGAATATACTGTACTAAAGCTGGCAGCAGGGTAACAACCGGCGTGAAGGATGATTCTGCGTGATTAGCAGGTCATTGTGACTCAGGCTCTGCAGAAAACTGAAGGCAACGTGACACAATTCCATGAATGGGTCACAGTGCCATGACGAGTGAAGATAAGAGAACACTTTATTAATCCCCCTGAGGGGAAATTTGGGAGGCGATTAGAGAGTCACATTTCTTGAATAAGAACACACGAAAAGCTGCTCAGAAACAGCACAACCTCACAAGGCTGCTGAACAACATTGTTAGTGCTCTACTGAATATGGCATGCTGGGAAATTGTTAGACGGAGCAGGTGAAGACGCTGTAAATGGGTTTACATTCATCGGTGCTGCATAAAAAGCAACAAGCTGTGGCTCTGGAAAATAAACCATTGCTATACGTTAAATAGGCATGAAAATAATATCTGTACCCATGAGAAACCTTAAATCTAAACATTTATTTAAAAAATGTTTCTAAAACTTGATGAACCTGTTTATTTCTTGCCAGCTTGCACATGAAAGACGCTTGGAGATGCTGGCTGAGAACAAAAAGACCAGAGTTCCTTTCAAACCGCGGCATTTCATAGACTGCTACCTGGATGAACTGGATATGGTATGTGTGCCTTTTTGTGGATAGGAAGAATTCTGTTCAGAGCAGCTGGCATGCTGTAGATCAATAAGACGTTTTAGCTGCGGTGGTGGTGAGAAAACGAGCAGTATTCACTCCCTCACTCTTTGTCTGTCTGCAAAGAGAGGAGACGATGGCTCGTCATTTTCTGAAGACCAGCTTTGTGCACTTATTTTGGATCTTCACTTTGCCGGGACTGACACGACCGCCAACACTCTGCTCGCTGCCTTCCTCTACCTAATGAACTATCCGCAGGCACAGGGTATGTCCATCTGTCATCTGATAGTCTGATTTACTGTATTCAGTCATGCAAGAGGCTGTAGGGATTGCAATGCCAGTCTATCCACCTGGCTGAAGTATCGCAACAGCTATAATATTCATTCATTCATTAACCATACTGCTTATCCCAAAGGGTCGCAGGGGGGGCTGGAGCCAATCCCAGCTAACATTGGGCGAGAGGCAGGAAACACCCTGAAACACCCAGACACACACACACACACACACACACACACACACACACACACACACAGTTGCCATGCTGGCCTCGGGGTTCAGTGTCTTGCCCAGGGACACTTCGACATGCGGACAGCGGGAGCTGGGATCGAACCACCAACCGTGGGGTTAATGGACGACCGCACTACCCCCTCAGCCACAGCCGCCCCTAGCTATAATATTGATTGACATAAAATTTTGTAAAGACATTTGTGGTTCCACACAATGTATCCCAATGACTTTGATGATCCCCTGACCTTTCCTGTAGCCCCACCATGAGGTTGGCATTTGTGGTTTTGAGTGAAATATCTCAACCACCCTTGAATTAATTGCGATGAAACTTGGTGCACATGTTCATGGTCACCAGAGGATGAATTGTAATCACTTTGGTGATCCTCTGACATTTTTCATCTAGGGTCATCATGAGGTCAATTTAATTTGTCCAATACTGGTTCTGGTTTATGGCCAAATACCTGAAAAACGAATGTCATTCCCATCTGCCTCAGCTTTACTTTGCCTATAGTGCTAATAAGCAAATGTTAGCATGCTAAACTAAGAGGGTGAACAACAGTAAAAATTATATCTGGTAAACTTCAGCATGTTAGCATTGCCAGAGATGTTAGCATTTAGCTCAAACCTTTGTACAGCCTCACAGAGAAGCTAGCGTGGCTGTAGACGATCGACTGTATATAAAGATAACGTCCCCTGTTACTGTAGGAAAATGTCCCAGATACGAGAGATGCCATCTTCCACTGGTGACATCATTTGGAGCCAGAGTCTGTGCAGTAGTGATCGAGTTCCCGCAAATACATTCGCCTGAACCAATCGCGAGCACAGTTGTTAATCATGATGTGACGCCCCCTTTTTATAGCATCAAATAACCAATTAAAATGTACCTAGCAGAAAAATGAACAGTTCAGCACACATCAGTGTAATAAGAACTACCTACAATGACAGAAACCATCTTTGGGAACTCATTTTATTTAATGTGTACTTTGATTATTCAGTTTGGCCCACCTCCCATACGCTAACAAAGCTTATGACCTGTACTGCAGCCAGCCACCAGGGGGATGTTTTGGCTTCACTTTCAGGCAGCTGTCATGGGGAATCTTAGTCATATTGATGGTTTGACTGTTCCTCTTTTTCAGTGGTTCAGTCTGAGACAACTACATGGCAAACTGATTCTTATCCAGGGACAAAGACATACTTGTCACATGGACAACAGAACACACCTGCACATCATTTTGTATCAAACTGTTTGAAACAGTTTCCTTTTAAATCAGCGGACACAGCTCAGGCTGCCATGTGGCACATACACTTGCATTGTTCTCTCTTTCTGTTAACTGTCTCACTAATAACTTTGTCTCCCTCTGTCCATGCATGCCGTTCTCTCTGTGTTCCTCAGAGCGCTGTCAGCAGGAAATAGACAAAGTTCTGGATGGGAAGGTTGAAGCCAGTTTTGAAGACAGACACCAGATGCCCTATGTGCAGGTACACGGATTATTGGATCATATTCACATTCATATTTACACCTCTATCTTGTATCTGATTTCTCAATTCCAAATTGCTGTGATGTGTAACATTTCTGTTTCCTAATCTGTGTGAAATGTTGCGATGCCGCGGTGTGATGATCTAACAGCTGTTTCTGTCATGCAGGCTGTCATTCATGAGATCCAGAGGATGGCTGACACTGTTCCTCTCAGTGTTTTCCACTGCACCACTAGAGATACAGAGTTAATGGGATACTCCATACCCAGGGTAAAATATAATTTGTCAGAATAAAAAAAATATGAAAAATATTTATTAAAGAATATCCCTCTGAGCGCTTTCAGGTGAAATCTACTATAGTGGAAATATTTGATGCTAAAATGTCCTGTCTTTATAACCAGCTTTACAATGTGAAGCACTATTCAAAGCTACAGAACTTATCTATCCATGTGGAGATCCATGAAAAGACATTTAGACAATATTTACAATGTAGCTTTGTAGCCTTTAAAAACACAACATCTAGGATTTGGATACACAAGAAACCGCTATACGCTAAATTTAAGGGTATAATCAAGATGTTAAATGATTGAAATTGAAATTCTCACTTCCCTATGGTTTGTTGTTCACCTCTATGTAAAAGCATGGGAGAGAGGATCCACAGTGGTGAGTCAAAGTTGTGTGTTTACACTTTAATAGACCTCTTTATGTCTTTATTGTTTGTTCTTCAGGGTACGACGATCATCCCCAACCTGTCCTCAGTGCTGAATGAGGAGGGACAGTGGAAATCCCCCTATAAATTCAACCCTGAAAACTTCCTCAGTGAGAAGGGAGAGTTTGTGAAGCCAAAGGCCTTCATGCCTTTCTCTGCAGGTGAGTGAAAATGATTATTACATTCATAGATAGGCCGTGAGGTTTGAAATATCTTCAAGTTATTGAAAATGTGTTGGTATTTCTAACCGGCAGGTCCTCGTATGTGTCTTGGAGAGGGTCTGGCTCGTATGGAGCTCTTCCTCACCGTGGTGACTCTACTGAGGAAGTTCAAGTTCATCTGGCCCGAGGATGCAGGAGAGCCAGACTACACACCTGTTTTTGGGGCAACCCAGACCCCCAAACCTTTTTGCATGATGGTCCAACTCAGAAAAACTATTCCTAAGTTTACATAATCAGAACAACGCTTATACATTTAGAAAAACAATTATGAGTAGCGTTCATAAAGGGTGACTATAATCATCAAAGGAAGTGCAAGATTTTCCTTTCAATACGTATTACTCAGTGTTCCCTTGTTGCCAGTGTAAAATTGTAATTGTAAACTGATGTTCACTTTTATTAAATCAACAAACAACAAATCATGTGTAACTTTGTCACCTGCTCAACAAAGAATGGTTGATAGAGGGTGGCACTACAGGAAAGGATGGACTGTTCACAATGGAAAATGTTCAAAGACAGAGGAGCGTTCATTTGTCTAATAAATCCAGTGGGAATCTGCACCTTAGGTTTTGTTTTAACTTGTGTACATGTGGAGATTTTGACCTGATGATGGCACTATAGGAAAGGTCATGGAGTCACCAAATTCACCAGGATTGGATCAATTCAATCAAACACATTTTATGGAAATCCAAGCTATTGTCAAGATGTATTTCTTGTTGTAGACTGAAGTCAGCAAAGGAAAGTAACTAAATATCTAACTCAAATGCTGTAAGTACAATCTTGAGGTACCAGAGTATTTCCATTTGATGCAATACTTCTACTCCACTGCATTTCTGAGGAAAATATTGTACTTTTGACTCCAATAATGTATCATCTTACAGATGACAGTTGTAGTTACTAGTTACTTTGCAGATTAGGATTTGACATACAAAATCTGTAATGACCTTAAAAATGGCTTGTTATAGTTTATACTAAATATATATAGTTAAATCAGCTCACCCATGACCTGCCACGAAATTAGAATAATAATAGTAAAGTATAGTTTAATAATAGTAAAGTGTTTTATACTTTAAATATATTGTATTTTGAAGACATAATTTTCTAATGTAATTCAGTGTTTTATCTGTGTACTAATGCTTTACTCGAGCAAAGGATCTGAAACTGGCAGTCGTGGATTTACTTCTCCTGCTATGTCCCCTCGCCAGTGAGATCATACACTACCCCACATTAAAAGAACATAAACCTGCATTGTGAGACAGTAGGACGTCTCCGCTTGTGATTGAATCAGTTAAGTTAAAAAGAGGAATACGTAGGTTGTTATACTACTACTACTGCACAAACAGTACAGTCCACATAACAACACAACATTTATGATCATTGTCAGAAATAATAAGTGACCTGTCTTTTCTACTTGCCATAGAGGTACACTGAACCCTGCACTATTCAGGTTAACCAGTGGCCTGATGGTTGGACAGGGGGGTATTATTGACGGTTTGTGTGGATGCTATATTGTTTTACTGGGCGGTCACTTGATTGTCAACAGGAGGCCGGGGGTAGTGGGGGTGGGCATGAACGTGGGTGTGTTTGTGCTGACGTGGACCTTCAGTGATAACATTCAGTTGGATGACTGGTGTGGCAGGGAGGACAGAGAGAGGAGAGCAATAGAGGAAAAGAAACGGAAAGAGCCACAGAGGTAGATTATAGGAGGATATATTAAACAGACAAGTCAGGGAGAACGTGAACATCAGAGACAAGGTGAGAGGCAGGCTGACTTATTGAAATGGAATCGAAGAGACTGAGACAAACTTGGGATTATCAGTAACGGATCATCAGAAGTGGAGTTTCTCAAACATGGACTAGTCTGGGAGTCTGCACATACACACACACACACAAAATCCATAATTTCTTGGCAGTGGACAGGTGTCGGTATGCAGGAGTCTCCAGGTGCCATGGGCGTAGACGGCAGCTACGCCAGCAATGTTCCCGCCTTTCTCACCAAGCTGTGGACTCTGGTGGAGGATCCCGATACCAACCACCTCATCTGCTGGAGCGCTGTGAGTCACTCCTGTACATGATACTGTAGCAACTCTGTGAGCAATGTGACTGAAAAAAAAGACCGTATGTCCTCTAAACCAACTAAACCATTATCCTCTTCTTCCTCAGTGAACACACTCTAGTGTTCATCGTCTACCTGCTGTTCTTGGTTTAGGAGCAGCCCGTTATGATGAAATAAGTTCTGACTAGCCACCAAACTGCTTTGTGCCTCACAACCTGAAAAGGAGAAATGGCATCTTGGTATGACATGAAGAAATCTTTGATGAAATGTGCGCACATTATTCACAGGGCTGATCGGAAAATTTGGTTTAGCACCAACAGGCAAACAACAAACTGTATGAGGATAATAAACTTGGAACAAGTAAGATAAATAAAAAACAGTATACATATTTAGCTAGCAATTAAACCGTCCGACAGGACGTGCTCTAGCTACCAAGGCTCGTTGAATCGTGCTCGTTTAGCTTAGTCGCTGTATTGTACTTTTAGAGCAAAGTTAAACTGGAGTCAAATTCCTCGTATGTGTACAACATACCTGGCCAATAAAGCTGGTTCTGATTCTGATTCTGATTCTTGCTGTGTAGCCTAGCTAATGGATACTTGTTTAGCACTGCTAACAAAACTGCTACTTCCATACCTGGTTAGCTTGCTAACAACTCGCTTGTGTAGCAACTAGCTAACTCGTAAAGTGGAACGACCCCAGAGATAAAAGAAAGCACTAGCGGGTTGAAATGGTCTTTTATAAATCAATGACACAAAAGACGTTAATAAAGCTGATGTTTTAATATAAGGAATTAGCTTTTAAAGCAGGCGGTTTCACAGCTGCCCTGATAAACTCCTGGTGAGTTGTGGTCTTTAGTGTAGAGGGAGAAAGCCCTTAGGAGAAGAACTAATTATTTTTCTCAAGAAAAATTTTATGGTCCAAATTGAAGGTCAATGAACTGACCATATGTGGTTCCTTGCCCTTCTAGGGTAAAGAAAATCCAAAACTACTGTATATCAAGCCTGTCTGATGCATTTTGTGTAAGATGAATATAACACAGATTCTCAGGACCACTTTACCACAAGGTGCACCTCTGAAGAGTTCATAGGTTGTATAAATGCTCATAATATGGTTGATTAATCATTTACTAGTGGCATTTCACAGTATTTTACAGTAATGAGCCATCATAATGCATCCATAAAACTCACGGTTTGTTTGTCAGGTTGTGCGCCTACACTTAAGTGAGGGATCTGTTGAATTGGTGTGTATCCTCTGCTAAAGTAGCATGTGTTCTTTGGTGTTAAAAGTGCATTCTGATAACCTATCTTTTACAAGCTGCTACCATTAGCACTTTACTTTTGACCTCTGACCCAGGATAAGTAGCTAACTTTAAAAGTCCGTGAGCAAACAGAAGTACGTAATCATCATTTAATCCTTGAAAATTAAGTGAATTTTGATAGCACTGCCTAGATGATAGAAAACAGAGACCATATGTGGCTTCCTCCCAGGGAATGACATGTGACACAAAGACTAAGTAATAAACAGGAAGAGGGCGGCTTCTCTGTTCTTCTTCTTCGTAGGGAGACAAACACGCAGACAGATGCTTCCCCAGTCCCATAGCACCTATAGTTAGATTTTGCAGCAGCTGTTGCATTGTCACACTATCAGTAGGCAAGCGAGCATCACTACAACCAATGTGACAGTATCATCATAATAGAATTGTCTTAACTTTATACATTTCACACCTGTTATGCAAAAGAGTTTTGCTAACTCCTGATGTGATGAATGTACAATACATAACACAATAGTGCTCATCAGAGTCAAACAGAGCTGCTAGTCATTGGGAGAGAGAGCATGACTCATCACCCACAGAGAGGGAGAGAGAGACTGTGCTGAATTTGGCTGCTGATGAATAGATCCTGAGCGCTGGGGGAAATATTTTACTGTGATGTACAATCCCATCAGTAAGAGTCACTGTACACTTAGTGTTGGTTAACAAATTAAATGGCTACAAAAGTGCTCTTTAGAATCATAAAAGAGCAAGAAATTACCACATCTGTAATCTGCAAAAAGGTGTTCTACAGCCAATTCTGCTTTGGGTTCAAAAGCGCAATATTTCCTTTGATGTTTACTGGCACATTTTTTTTTCCAGTCACCTGGTTAATATAGTACATCCCTGCTTATGTCCCTACTTATGTGATTATAATATGGCACTGTAATCAGATCATTGCTGCATTTTCTGTGATCAGAGGTAGAAATGCAATCAAGCACAGCGTGGTGCACACTGGAGGAGAGGCTTACTCTCCATTTGAAGAGCGTACTCAATGCAAACTGATTTAGTGTGCAAGCCAAAAATATCCTGTTCTTATGGACATCCCAACCACCAACAGCAGCTTTCCAATCCTGTCAGAAATATTGCGTGCTCGAAAAAAACAAATTAAGTATATTTAGTGTTTAGTTCAACACTTGTTAGACTTCGGAGTCCATGGGTTTTTTAGTTTGGACTAATTTTATATTCTTCTCTTGCCTTTTGGAACTTTTTGGAACATGCACCAAACGCCTTGATTTGTTTGGAGAAGTCTGACAGAGCTGCTACTCTGTTGCAAGTTTGATTTTAGTTTCTTATCACTGCAAAAGTCTTCACTGGCAGCGGGGTACTGTGTGTACTGTAGTGTTTCTATCTATAAAAAGCATAATCCCACTGGTGCCACACTTTGTTAGATGGCATTTCTTCCATGTCTTTCCGAAGCAGATTCAAATAAACAGGGAGTTTCCACAGTTTTCTACAACAACTCTTCCGTCTTTGTAGCAGTTGGAGCTCATATCAGCTACTTCTGACTACTAAAACAGGTTATGGTCACTGATTCCTTTGGCATTTTCCTCAGCATTTATGATAACACAATACATCATTCACTGAGACATTTTGCCATCAATGAGAGAGTTGGACTAACAGGACTAACACTTTTACTCTATTCTATGTGTGTGTGTGTGTGTGTGTGTGTGTGTGTTTTTAAATCTGTTTTAATTGTTGAGCATTGTTGACATTTTCTGTTACTTTGTGACACACAATAAAGTTCTCTTTACATCGTACAAGAAGTAATGAGTAACCAGACAAATTATTATGTTGATTGTAAACGTAAAATCTATCATTAGAATGACCCGAATAGAAAAAAACATGCATCTGTCATTTACAGGCTCTGTCGTGTCTGTAAATGTTCCCTCTCTTTACATTGTATGAGCTTGATCAGAGACGAGCTAATTCCTGACTATTCTCTATTTCAGACTGGGACTAGTTTCCATGTGTTTGACCAGGGACGCTTTGCCAAGGAAGTTCTGCCAAAGTACTTTAAGCACAATAACATGGCGAGCTTCGTTCGACAGCTCAACATGTGTGAGTACGCTCTTCTCTCCTCTCCGCTTCTCTTTTCTCAACTACAGAGTGTATTTATGCTTTGCTGTGTTTGCTCGTGTATGTGTGCGTCTAGATGGTTTCCGTAAGGTGGTGAACATCGAGCAGAGCGGTCTGGTGAAGCCTGAGAGAGACGATACAGAGTTCCAACATCTGTACTTCCTCCAGGGACACGAACACATGCTGGAACACATCAAGAGGAAGGTGTGGACACACACACTCCCACACACAATTAAATGCACACGTACACATTGTCTCAAAGACAAACGGACCAGAAAGTGTCTTAAAAGTGCACATGTAAATGAAGCATGTCAAGGATGCCTTGACATGCTTCATCTGGCCACTGAGGTCTCTGCTCACATACACAGCAGAGGGAACATGTGACTGTAGGTGCTGTATCTGAACAAGTTACCGAATTACTCCGTGTGTTCAGGTATCCATAGTGAAGAGTGAGGAGACCAAGGTTCGTCAGGAGGACCTCAGTAAACTGCTGTATGAAGTTCAGCTTCTCAGAACACAACAGGACAACATGGAGTGTCAGATGCAGGACATGAAACAGTGAGTAGAGAGGTTTTGCGTGTGTGTCGTGGCCCCACAGGCCCTCAGCCCTCCAACTAAGTCCTTCGCTTCCCCCTGCTGTTGATGTGCGACTGACACTAGCAGGGTAATGTTATAACGTACACCAAGTTTGAACAGCAGCAACACGTTCTCTTTTCATAATATGGTTTAGCCTTAATCTCCCATGTAAATCAGTCTGCTTACCTGGGAAAACAATTATCATCAAAGTACCCTTGAGCAAGTACTCAACCCACAACTGTTCCAGTGAAGTGACCCAGCAGCCATCTGAACAGGACTGCAATAGTTATTGGTGTCAAATAAGACTGCATTACCAACAAGGCAAAGTGGGCATCTGCCCTCGGGTCCCAGATCCTCAGGGACCCCAAAAGTCCCACGTTCAATTTGTGTCAATTGGTTGTATGTTATTTGTTTGGGAATTTGATTAAATTCAAAATCAACACAGGTCCTGGTTTATTACATTATCTTGAGGCCCTGTTATGTAGAGGGGCCTAAAGTTTAGTTTTAAGACCTGGATTTTCTTTGGTCAATATTATGCTTGTGTTGAAATAAAGTGCTCCCCCTTAAATGACACACAGGAATCCATTTTATATTCAGGATTACTGTCTCAGCAAATAACTGAATCTGCCATGTATAGTCTGCAGTGTGTGCTCTGCACTTGACGATGTGTTCAGACAGACAACAGCATCCCGCCAAAAAAGTTACCTGACAACTCTGCAAAGCAGCGTCATCTGGCAAGGCACTACATTGGTCAATCAAATACGTGCAAGTGTACATTGCCTATAGATTACTTTGAAACGTTGTATTTCTACTCTTTGCCTTACAATTGTTACGACAAAAGATATCAAAAGATTGCTGCCGTGAAAACCTTCCCGATTTGTTAAGTCCTGCCTTTCATTAGGAAAAGACAGTTATAATGCTTATAGTTTAAATGTACCTCCCTTCCTTTTAATCTATATTTTAGGGGGGAAACGTGTGACGAGCAATTGACCTCTCTGTTATTCCTCTTGCTAAACTGGAACACATCACCTAGTGGATGAACTCCCTTTTTCTCTAGAGGCGATTGTTGCTGAAAATAGCTGCTGTGTGTCCATTGTGTGCTGGAGCTGCTTTGTGCTCAGTATTGTTTGCTAATGAGAGGAGAGAATGTTCACCTGCTCACCTGACGAACACACACACACACACACACACCAATAACGACATTCTTAGAAAGGATGACCCGATGTGTGCATGTGCACGCGTATGGACAATGCTCTTAGAAGATATTCCATCACAGAAAGCCAAAGTAGGCTTTTGTGTCTCTACATGGCTTCAAATGATCCCCACATCAGAGTTTAAAAATTATGGTTACATTCTGTGTAATCTAACCTTAGTTCTATGAACACAGCCTTCTCCCACTAACGTAGCTCGTCAGGCTTGTGTGCTGAGAATTAGCATGTGCGCTCAGCCAATTAGAATGAGCCGTGAGAAGCTGACCCCAATTGCCATAGCTGCAAACTAGTAACCTTTCGGTAAATTAAACATATGGTAGCCTCGTAACTCGTTTTGAGGGGGGCATGTTGTCTGCACTGGCAGAACCCAGCTTGACCTCAACATACATAATAGACCTTGGAGTCTTGCCTGTTTCATCACGGTTAGGGAGGGGTCAGAGATTTTGTTGAACCAGACTTTAAAATCCAAGCAAACACATACTAGTTTTGAGCATAAATATGATGCACAGTATGAATTTTGATGGAAACAATCACCTGTGTTAACATTAAATGCCAACAAAAATCTATGTGATCATGTGTACAGTTAAAAAAGTTTGTAATTCTTCTTGAACTTTCTTACCTTTATTTGGGGACACTCTGAAAGCAGCGCATTGCAAAATAATGTTGCCCTGTTCTCAGAACTGTCACCTTTTTCATCCCACTGGAGTTTCCAGTTGTGGTTTATGGACCACAGTCGCTCTGATTGAGAGGAGTGGCAGGGGACTAACTAGAGAACCTTAGAAAATATTCCTAACTTTTGTTCTAACGGGTGTCTATAAGCACCCGCTGTCATGACACAATAACATGTAGCCCTGTAAATACTGTCCTATCAGCAAAGCAGAAGGAGGAGGGGCCGCCAACATGACAGTAAACAGGCCTGATTTCCTGTAAACCATCTTATAACAGGAGAATTAAAAATAACCAACTCTCTTCACCTCTTTAGAATAAGCAGAAGGTGATGAGCACACTGTCAAAACATGAACCATGACTCCCCATCCACCCCTCCACTAAGCAGGCGGGACAAGTCTTGCAAGATACCAGCATGAAAAAGACGCAAACAGAAACGAATCGGTCTGGAATAAGCTGCTACTCCTCACCAATCTCCGTGCTCTGCAGGAGGAATGGGGATCTCACTCACAAGCCGTAGCTAAAACAGGAGGATAAACAATTCTCAATTTATAAAAAAAAGCATTTAGTGCTGATCAGCTGACTGCCTGTAAAACAAGCCATGTTTGGGTTAATAGGCTTCAGATTTTTAACCAGGTGAAAATGAAAACAGCTTTTTCAACAAAACAAAACTTGCACTGAATTTAATTTTGTTTTCTCTCTCGCTCCTTTTTCTCTCCTCCACCTGTCGTCGCCCTCCTCCTGTTTGCAGGCAGAATGAGGTGCTGTGGAGAGAGGTGGTCTCACTGAGACAGAACCACACACAGCAACAGAAAGTCATGAACAAGGTCAGTCAATGTGTATGTGTGTGTGTGTGTTTGTATCCCATGAACCATAAGTCACCTGTTTCACACAGCAATTGAAAGTGAATTAGATCCTGATCTTGCTGATGTTTCTGCTGTAAAGCCTTTTACACTGTAGTTACACCCTCACAAGTGAGATACTCTGGAGGAACTCTTTCACTCAGTGGTACAGTGTAGGTTGTGTGCACAGTATGCGCATGTTTTTTTATCACTCCATATCACACACAAATGATCAATATAGCTCTCATGTGCTAAGCTATTCAACTTTGTTAAGTGTGTTACATATGGCCCAATGTTCGTAATTAAAACATTTACAGTATATTATGCCATGCAGTGAAATTGCTCTCATAGGGATAACAGCAGTGGCGGAAAGAAGCTGCATATATTTACTTAAGTAATGTACTTTAATTTTATGCAACTTTAATCTTCTACTTCACTACATTTTGAAGCTCAAAACTTTAACTGGCATTAAATCCTGCTATAATTCATCATAGTGTCCAAAACTGCTAAGATCACTAATATGTGATGAATACTACTTTGCACGCCTGTGTGTGTGTGTGTGTGTGTGTGTGTGTGTGTGTGTGTGTGTGTGTGTGTGTGAGAGGGAGGATGCTGATTCATGCTCTGCTTTTTCTCTCTTTGACAGCTGATTCAGTTTCTGTTCACCCAGATGCAGTCCAACTCACCCAGCACTGTGGGCCTAAAGAGAAAGCTGTGAGTACATGCATGCACGCACAGGCACATGCACACACACACACGCACACACACACACACACACACGCACACACAGTGGAGCAATCAACAAAAGTGAGACAAACAAGGCCACAGTGGGGCAGAGGGAAGGGCTGGCTCAGCTGACAAACTGAACAATCTAACTCAACAAGCGCTGTGAATGGAGACAAGTGCTGAATCAGTCAGTCAGACACACACATTCACACACAGTGAAGGCAGAGCAGAGTGCATGACCCTGCTACAGTCCGTGTGTGTAAAATGCTGGTTCAGCTTTGCTGCTGATTGTGAACAAGGCCGACATGAGAAAGGAAAGGCACGCTGGAACACAAAAGTGCTTTAGAAATGTGTATTCAGGGACAGTGTGCTACCTGGCAAAGGTGCAATTTTGCCTCATGGTTTAATGACTGTCGTGTATGGCCTTCTGGCTTTAATACTCTCTGTGAATGCCGAACATCTATGTGTAGCTTGTGGGGGGGGGGGGGGGGGGGGGGGGGGGGGGGGGGGGGG
>JAVQJF010002743.1:0-22296 GCA_036023855.1 Gadopsis marmoratus
AGCATGTGATGTACAAATTTGATTGATGTTTGATTATTCATTACACTTTGGACTCGAAGCCAGCAACACCGTGTCCGCTTCATTCCTGCACATTTCTCCCCTTGCAGGGGCGCAACATTGGCCTCCATCAGGAGCAACTTAGGTTTCAGTGCCCAAGGACACTTCGACATGTGGACTGGGATAACCCAGGGAATAAACAGCCAACCCTGGCTCAACCTCCTGAGCCACAGCTGCCCTACATAAATAAAGTTACTGATAACTGTACTCATGCTACAGTTTTAAATTGCAGATGGCACATCACAAGAGTTAGTCAAACTGTTGAGGATGGAGAAATGAAAAATGCGAGTGTTGCATCCCAGAGATGTTTGTAATGGTAGGCACACACATGCGCCTGTCTCTCATTAGAAGACTGAGCTGTCTAATGGGTGGCCATTTGTCTAGAGATGCTTGATGGGACCTAATGGGCACAGGATGTGAATTAATAAACAACACCCCATGGTGCACGTGTAGACACTTAGCAGTGCTTAACGAGAAGATGGATGACTGGGGGGTCTGGTGATGGACTTGAGTTTAACAAAGTTGGGTGTTCAGGGCAACTCCTCCATCGCCCTGTTAAGAGAGATGCGTAACTTAATGGGAGTGAGAAGTTGGGGACAGAAAGCTTTTAATCATGGAAGGCAGGCAAAAGGAAGCTATCTGAAAGCAAAAAATAACTCATTACTCTTGTATGGTATTTTTACTATGACCCACAGCTGTATTTAACCTTACAGTACAGCAGTTGTACTTTCCTGCTCCCTTTCTTTCCACATGCAGAGTTGATAAAAGGTCAAGGGTGAGTGGACCAAGATCATGTTGGATTCTGTTTGTCTGTATTCATTAATTTGCCTATTATGTTGAAAACCTTGGCGTCGGCAGCATTATAGCACCATTACATTTGTTAGTCATTCATTGCTTTGCAATGCTATAATACAGAGATCTAAATATATTTCTAAAATCAGCTCAGCATGAATCCTGGTCTGCTGGTCTACATCCATAGCATAAAGTGAACATTTAGTACTCATTTGATTACATATTGAACTTGCTCTCCTTCTACATGTTAACAACTTTTAAGGTGTTTATTTGCTGTAACCAATACAACTTTTACTTTTTGCAATGTAGAAGAAAAGTTTGAGGAGTTGTTGAGAGTAGAGGCCATTCATATTCATAGAGGAGAGTGAAGTGAAGTGCATTACAAAACATGTAGCCCATTCTGAGCTTGGTGATTCAGCACTGGGCTTGTCTCTATCAGATAAGATGACCGACTAATATTGATGGGTCTTGTCCTCAAGCTGATACTGTACGGTGTACAAAGATGCCGGGCCACAGTGTTCCCCAGGGCTTCCCCTTGGCTTTGCAGTGCTGCCAGAGTGACAGACAAGTGCTCCAGGTGGATAATCCTCTGAGGAGGAGAACAGAATTCCTAATGAGAATCTGAGCAAGTAATGTGGCCGTTGTATTCGAAGCAATGAATAACAAGCACATTTTTTTTCAATTATTGACAAAATGCCCTTCACCTGATGAGGTCCAGGAACTGTTCCTGGGCCTGCGATGAGTCGTTGCTCATTCTTTTCAATGCAAAAAAGGAGGATCCATCACGGGTTACTGAACAGGTGCTCGCAGTGATCATGTTTACCAGAATTATTACTGGCAGATTAAATAGGATATATTTGAAATTCAAATCTCTGTATAAACTGAGTGTTTGTAAAGAAAGACAAACATGGCAGGTGAAGTATTTTTTGGTGATCAGAAGTTTGAATATCTGTTTGTATAAGGTGGCCCTGCTATAGGCCAACTGAATATTGGGATAGTCTTCAAGAGGCCTGGTGGAAGTAAACAGGAACTAGCAGGTAGAGGTTAGACTGACGGATGAATGGATTTAACTTGATTTCTGAAAATTCAATCTACATTGCTCAACAATGAACCAATAACCTGGCTGAATATGTAAAGTATGGTGATTATTTACAGTTTTTTCTGTATCTACTGCAGCACTTAAAACTGTGAGCTTTGCTTCAGAACCCACTATCTTAATGCTAGTGGCCATGTGTAGCACAGAATCCAATATGTCTTCCAATAAGTTCTACTGAAAAGCCATTAGACCCACAGTGCTCCTTCCATTGAAAACCCTAATGGCCTCCTGCTTGGGACAGGTGCTCCACAAATTGCTTCCTCTAAATGATTAATGAGTGAAGATTTATAAGAAGGCTGGCCCAACTATGTGGACTACATGTGTGAGGAGTGTGTTTGTGTGCACATGAACGTGATGGTGGTTGACAGGACCTTAGAATAGCCTGATAAGTTATAGACTTTCAGTACAAATCTACTCATTGAGCCATATTCACGGCATGTTGCATATTGCCTCTATTCAAATTATCAGACTTGGGGAAACACTTTACTTTATGGGTCTCATAGTTTCCAAGAAAGGAAGTAATTTGTATTTTTAAACTTTTAGGTTCTTTCAAAATGTGGTACACATTATAGCAAAAAATACATGGACACAATTCCTAGTGATACTGGGCTGTCTAATTATGCCTGTAGGTCTGTGTCACTCTGCATTATTGTTGAGTTTTGTGTCTTCCGTAACACTTCTGATGTCTTATAACAGCCAATCCCAAAGAAGAAGATCACCAAGGAAGGTGGTGAGTTTAGGACCGCAGAGGTTTACGTGCCCACTGAGGACATGAAAAAGTAGAGTTCCAAGACTTGCACTGTGATTTGTAACATAGCATGGTCAAAACAGCAGTTAACTGAAAACATATAGTTATATTAATTGATTATGTGACATCAAGCATGTAAGTAATGCTTGTAATGTGTTTTATTTCAAGATCCCTTACCTTCATGTCTAGCAAGGAAACCCCTCAGTAAATATCTTTTCAACCATGGTGACAATATCCGCTCAGCCCCTTTGATGCATTTCACATCAGCACAATTTACACAAGTTACATAAGTACCTCACTATTGAATTTCACTCTTCACTGAACCAATAATGCATTCATTTTATCCCAATGAAATGTCACACGCATCCTGAGTGCAAGTGCTTTGGTGCTGAGAACACACTACACCAAATTTCACAAATGAGAGACATTATATTTCAACTCTCTAGTAACTGGCAGACACCGTGAGCAGTTCTCTACATGTGATTGCATTGGATTTTTCTTTTTCTGTAAGATTTATTCTGTTTGTTTGATGCTAAATGACATCCAACCAATAAAATGCACATTTGTAGCAGGGCTTGTAACTTTTTAATATAACTTGCAGTTAAAGCATTTGATTATAAGTTATTCAGTTCTAATCACAACTCAGAGAACTGCTTTGTTAAAAATATAAAAAATATTAGCCATGTGCGCTTGATTTATCTTAACCTAGAGCCAGCATCATTTATCATGTTTTTGTTCTAAGCAGTCAGCGGATGCTTCTCCTAGATATTGCTCGCAATGTATTCAGCACATCACAAGTCAGTGGTGTGTCACGAACTAAATTTGAGTGTCTTTGTTCTACTGGGTCTAAGGGCAGACCTGCACCCAATAAGTATTCTAGAAAAAAAGTTGTACTGTGTTTTATCCCAAATCAAAAGCTGGTGGTAGTGCAAACACAGTCAATGAAATCAATGTTTTATGCACTTTTTGCACTTCTTGTAAAGGAGCACATTTGACCAGCATGGAGGCACAAGCAGCGTGGGTGGATGCACTGATCAGGAATGACATTAACACTAAACACTGTTATTTTAATGACGGACAGAACGACAGCCAATGTCAGTGTATTTCAGTGCAACTTCAGCTGCCATTATTTCAGAATCAGACCCTGTCATATGCTATTTCCACAGGCTGCTTACTGACAGAGAGGAGTAAAACTTATGTACCTGTATTCCCAAGGCCCAAGACACATGATGTGGGTGGTCTTTGTGTTTTGTGATGTATTTTGATATTATTTTTTTCTGAACTTTGCAGATATCAAGATCTGCATCTACATCCTCAAAAAAAACAAGCAACACATTTTAATTAATTCTATATGTCTGTATTTATTTATTCATGACGAGCCTGAGACAAGAGCGTAGCTGTCCTGACACACCATCCACATGACATGTTAATGTTACCCGACAGCCATTTTGTTTCAGGTAATTCAGATGTTGCTTAATGTGCACGTCTCCGATTCAGAGTGTAAGACAGACATGGATCTTGTCTTCAAGACTCTTTTCACCTTAAAAATTGGGGCTCCCTGCTGTGAAACCGAATGAGTCTCCCCCAAGCTGAAGACTCACTCTGCAGTGTTTGTGTGTGTGTGTGTGTGGCTCAGGCACAGACTGCTAGGCAGCAATGATTAAATTTAGAAATTGGTGGGCTTACTCTGCCAGGAGTGTTCACATTACCATGCTGCTCATTTAGAAGGGAAATATGGCTTTGAAAGATGAAATATGAAATAGTACATTTTACCCCTTCCTCAACAGCCATATGTTTGCACTTCAGAGGCAGAAACTCTGTATTGCTGATGGATGTCAGATAAAGCATTATCTATGCGGAATATGGCTGTAATTATCTTGACCTATTGTCCTCCTGCTCAGTCACTTCTTTGGCACAGCGACATGGGGCCACGGTAATGGCTCCCGAATCGCTTTCACCTTCACCACTGCCATGCTGAGAATTCAGATCACATAAAGAAAGCCGGGGCACAGATTGGATCCCAGATTAGCTGCTTATCCTGAATATCTTCCCTGCAACCTCCAAGGGCACCAATCTGAGAGGAAAATTATTTCCTCACCTTTTTCCTCAACCCTGCTCTATAAATGCCCACCATTTTGTATTATCACTTTTGTAGAACATTGAGCAATGAAAGGTGCAATTGTGCTTGTTCAACATTCATTGGTTTGGATACAAAGCAGTGGAACTGTTGCTCAGATGCTCTGTGTTTGCTGATGTCCCAGTTCTTTAATTTAATGACAGCATTGGCCCAACGTTTGTGAAATGAAGCTGTCAAAAGGACAATGTGGGAGAAGAGTCTGCACCATAGGCATAAGGATTGGGGGGACTTTTACATGTCCTCCACAAGAAATAACATTGTTGTCTGGCGCCTGAATTTTGTGTTCACCTTTTCAAAGACAATTCTGCACCAAGGTGATTTGCTATTAGGTAAGTTACGTGGCTAGTTAGAGGCAGGAAGAGTCACCAGAATGCAGGAAACAACATGTCTAATACTCACAATGTCTGTCTGGAGAAGTAAGTCATCACCTTTCAAGAGATGGGAGCCTTTTCTTTTTACCATATCCATTCCATTTCTTTTCTTTGGTGGGTGGCTACTTTGAATGAAAGAATGCAGTTAATTTCACATCTCAGTGGTTTTGGCCTGTACCATGTGGTTTCTTATTTGGAAATCCAGAGTGTGTGCGTTACTTACTTATAAAGTAATTTGTTTATGGGATTTAATTTGCTTTATACAAAATTAAATCTTGTCAAAGGCTAATTAGCCAACTGTGTGTCCTGGGTGGATTGCTGTCTCCCCTAATAGATTCAGTCTATTATGATTGATCTTACATTTATAATCAATTGGTTGGCACCAAATTAGGAAATGATCAGACAGGAAAATCTGCCAATTCGACATTAACTCCTTTGGGTTACCAGGTCCTTAATCTGCCTCTAATCACCACAGTGTCCATTGCTGCTTCTGCATCTTCTGGCTGCCAAAAACCCATTGGTCTCTTCTTAGATTGATGGAAGTGTTCATCCATCACATATACATTTGGCCACCCCGTCACATCACCAGCCAGCTCTAGTAGCGCTGTGGAGCGATGTTTTTGAGAGAGAGTCCCCGTTTTGTTTGTTCTCGTGCGTGCACACAAGGACACTCGTGCATGGGGGTGAAGCGATCTATACGCTCGTCTATACACTGATCTATGGGTGGCAATGATGCGCCAAATAACGCAATGAATCGACAACATGCAGGCAAGAAGAAGACTTCTAGCAAGTAAACATGGGCTTTGCAAATGTTTAATGGGAAAGGTAAAAGAATTTAACATGTTTGCTAGACCTCGAGGATACACCGTGTTTGAGTAACACTCAATGTAAACAAGAAAACTCCACATGGGGTCTTTAACAATAAAGATGGACAGGAAACAATCAAGCTCTCCTGACTCTGAAGTCTTTTGCCTAATCACTACAAATCTGTTATTAAAATATTATTTCAACTCTTCACATCTCTCTAGGGAGACTTTAACTGACTGACTAAGGGGGGGACTAATCCAAGCTAATAGTTTTATAGAAGAATCTGGGATTATGAACCTTTTAAGTAATCAGATGTGAGTTTCATGCCTCCTTGACTGCACACTTGTAGCTAACAATCAGCCTTTTAAGAGAAGCTTTGGATTCAACATGTTTAGCACTTTTGCATCTGCGCTCAGCTTTGCTACATTTGTCTGTTTAAACTCCTGATAATAATTAGTGGCATTAACTTGAGTACAGAAATGTATGTAAACTACTGACTAGAAAAGGTGGGCCAAGTCATTACCGTACACTTGTGACATGATTTCTATTTTGTTATTACTCTCTATAAACTTTAACATAACAAGTTGTAATGTTGTTGTTACAACACAGGATAAAACTGCTGATGCATTCGCACCTAATGGTTAGAGAAAGCTAGCAAATTCAAAGTAAGGTAATGCCGACATATGGTTGCCTTCAGTGGCACAAAGGCCTGATTGAATGCATTTGATAGCCCTTATTGATTCTGCTATAGTGTGGGTGTTTTATCAGAAGACAAATTGCTTCTGCAGTATAGCTTGGGGACTGCAGACATGACTGCAGACTAAGGGGCAGCCCTGGACCTACAGTCTGTGATAATTAAAACCACTTACAACATACAGCACAGTGACTCACAATGGATTGTAATCATTTTAAAAGATATGATGGTGTATGTAATCCAAGTATCACCAAATGTCATATCAAACTGTCATGAGCTAAGAAAGAAAGTCCTGTATTCAGACAGAGATATTATAGAAATAAGAAATCAAACTGAGACGCGAGGAAAAACAGTCTTTGTTGTTTATCACCAAATTATCTTAAAAGATTTCCATACTACAACATCACAAGAGATTTCCTCTTGCGCTCAACTAAAGTAATATCGTGCATTCCTAACTCAAGAACCAATGTCTTAAAGGGAAATTAAGAGATAAAAAAGAAACTAAACAATTAGTAATACTCTGGGGGACTCTTGGCACATAAAGAAGCCCTGCTTTTCTGAAACTGCAAGTTGCACACATACCAATCCTCCATGAGGGACTTGAAATCTGAGTCATAACGCTGAATGGTGATATTTAAGCAACAGTGTTATTGAGAGTACATTCCCTCTAAATTGAGGATCTCATGAATTCCTGAACTCCAGTTTTGAAAAGGACGAAAACCTCTTTCTCCATGCTTTCTATTTTTGTGCACAATAATGAACTAGGAACAGATGATGAGGGAGCAGAGCATCCAGTGGGATTTTCTGCCACTTAAAGGTACCATTTCTGGTTCAAAGCTAAGGACTGTTGTAGTATTACACTACGAAGCCCCTCAATGGAAGAGGCTTAGGGCTGCGATGTGTCCTATACAAAAGGGATTAAATAATAAAATGTCTTACCCACTGTGTTTGTCGTGAACAGTTGCATGTCTGTTTATTTGAGAAAAACTGTACATATCATAATTCTAATCAGCTATATCTTTCCCTGACATAGCTACAGCACTACTTTCCATCTTACCAGCTGGGATTCACACACTGCTGTAGTCCCCATTGTATCTGCAGTGACTACAAAGGTAAACAAAGCAGTGGAAGCTGTAGGCTGCTTGCTTGACAATGAGAAAATAAATGAACAACATATTTGCCCACCTGCCACACTCCCACACTGTGAATTAACATAGAAGGCAAATATTTAAAAGATACCAAACACTTCTGCTGCACTTGGAACACTGGTTGATGTTCTGCATTCATACACTTGTTTTATTTTTTTTTGGGGGGGGGGGGGGCGTATTGCATTTGGTCAAAGTTTGGTTTAAATGTAGTAATGTAATTTAAATGTGCGAGGACCTTGTGATCGTGATTGATGTCAGAGAGTAACATATAGTGAAAACAGAACAAGCAACCTTTGCAGTTTTCATATGTGCTGCTGATATTCCCAGTCAGCAACTGAGCTGCAGCCACAGTGAGCAGGTGAACTGCAGATGCCCCTTGCAGTGTTACTGTATTCTTCCTAGAGACAGCAGACACATTCATCTCTCAGTCAACCACACAGCAGCAGAATATCAGATGAATAGTGTAAATTAAGGTGCAATGAATTCATATTTATTATAAATAACTGACTCTAAAATTTGCACATCTTAGACATTTTAGATTTTTTTAATGAGCTGCAGATATCTTGTATACTGCATTAGTAACATCTCATTTCTTACCACACTGTTAGAACTATGTTGGCGATCATTTGCACTCTTTACTACGAAGAGAAGAACACAGACAAGAACACAAAACATATGGAAAGCGGTGATCCTTTGCATGTCTGTCGAAGCCAACTGACAGTCTTTCAGGAGTTTTCATTATCTGCGGACAAATATGTCTTTTCTTTTCTGACGGATGGATCGTTGCGAGCCAGAAGACAGAGTGAACTGAAGGTTGTGGGGAGAGTGATGACTTTTAAAGGATCATAAAGAACCTCTAAGGGACAGCTCTGTAGAGGATTATTCAAAAGCGTTTTAATTTATTGGGTAATTCTAAGAGAAGGGCTCTCCTTATCAATGAAATGGCTTCAGTCTGAATGTGAGTCCTCTGACATTTAATTTGGATCCCACAGAGCTCCTGGTTTTAAATAATCGCAGTAGCAGAACTCTCAAATGGACGCCAATATGAGCAACACCACAACATCCTTGGTGGATATCGACACACAGACGGAATACACAGCACTGCTCAAACGTTAAAAATGATATACCAAATAACACATATTTTCATCATCAGACACTCATCCTGTTTGCAGCCATATTTACTTCAATCCAGTCCTTTGATCTCAGGCTGTCACCTCCATTAAAAGGAGAAGGTCATGGTTGCTGGAAAATAACACCCCTTGGTCGCTGTTTCTGTTTAGCAATCAGCCTGAATTTTTTTGATTATAAAACAGGGTTATCAACTTTGATCAACAATGTGGAGTGAGATTGTTCTGACATGGTGAAGGCTGTGGTGCATGCGGATGTGGAGTGGACTACCAGGACAGCACAACATACAAAAGCAGAAAATGTGCAAAACAGCAACATTTTCATTTTATGGGATCATAAATATATATATATATAACACAAACCAGATGGTCCTAAATGCAACACCGCTATTATTTTTCAAATGAAAAGCAAAAACAGCACAACTTTATTTTTCCCCTGACCCCTCAGCTCCCCCATGGCAGCCTTCAGCTTGAGTTTGTATTTCTGTGAGTGGGGAAGTCTAGCTTGCATCTACTTGGCACAGACTGTTGCTGTGCCTCGGTCTCCCCACAATTACGGGAACGTTTTGTTCCAAAATGAAGGGATTTGATGTGTTTTCTTACAATGTTTGTCCAAATGATTGTATTTCTGGCTGGAAGCACATGACAAATAATTGCAAATCTCACCTCAAATTTGAACATTGGCAAGATAGGGTGCATTTGAGTGTGTAATTAAGAACTTTTCAAAGGCAAATTCCTAATCTTTGCTCACGTTTTTGTTGAATGCACAATGACTTATTTTGTCAATGCTGGCAACCCCATTATAACATCACCTCGCCATATTGATTACTTTGTTCACACTGGCTCAGTGGACATTATTAGATTCATCGGGGGGCGTAAGCCTACATAGATTTTGTGTATCTTCTGCTTACATGCTTGTTTGAATTAGCCAGTTACCGCTGCTGTTAGTGTAAACGTACTAAAATGCGACTGTTTAGCAGTGGATGGGAGTATTAAAGACCCTTCACATGGTCCACTCGCACAGGTGTTCGCACTTATTTTGTGTGAAACTTAAACTCTAAATATACACTGAAATTAGCCAAAGAAATATCAATTAATGAAAAACAGCATTACTACAATGGAAATGGCACGTGTATTTTTGTACTCTGTATTTGTTCTAACAGTACATTTACATTACATAACCTTAACATTTGAACAAACAGCCATGTGGTATTTAAGTCGGCTGATATCAGTGCTGCTAGCATTTGAAATGTGCGTCATCAAGTGAATCATCTCATAGCTTCACAATACAAAAACATGCAAAAATACAACAGGTATGCTTGGAAATTGCATGCATTCACCAAAACATGAATAATCATTGAAAATTATTGTGAGAGGAGAGGTGAGTATACTGCAGAACTTGATCATGTTTGTGCATGTTAGCATAATGCTAGCTGTTTCATGGCCCATTCCTGCTGGTGAGATTCAAGTAGTGAAATATTCTCCTGCCTATAAAATGCTCTTTTCCTGGCCCTGTGGAATTGTTGTGCCTTGCTCACCATAGATGGTGCAAAGGTGAGAGGAAGATACAACACGATGGGAAGCAGGGCAAGGTGTTATTTTAGTGGAAATGGGGTCTTTGACATGTCGAGAACATGGTGACCATCATCTCCTTTCTCCCAAACTCTGTCACAGAGCTGTGTTGCTTCTATCTCATTAATATTTGATATTTTATCTGTCAATCAGATTTTAAATAGAAGAAGGAAGCACTTTTGCTCTGATGTAATACTGGATGTGTCTTTAGTGTCATAAATGCTTTCATAGTTAGTGGGTGAGTGACAGTGACCTTGCCAGAGCAGAGAAAAGTGAAACACCGCTCAGAATGAGAATGTCCATCACAGGCCTAACTAGTGAAGGGCAGACGACAACTGTGAAGGAGCTCTTTGGTGGATAAATGCACTGAATGCACTGAATTATGGGTAAGATATCATCTACAAATGACAGTAGGCTATGAAAATGGATCACTTTACTAAGCAACTGCCAGCTGGTACTGGCAAAATAAATGCCGGCAGACGGTGATCAAGACCCCATAGTTTCCTGTAGTTTAATTTAAAAAGGTTTATGACCAATTTCCTTGAATATAGGGGAAGCAGAGTGTCACAGGACTCGGATTAGCTTGATGTTATAGCTCACATATGATGTCACAGTTCACTGATGATTTCACAGTAAAGTTATTGATAAATTGAGATCATTTTCAATCTCAGCTACGCTGTCCCCAAGACCTGAATGAACTGATGACATCATCTGTGAGCTGCAATAACAGTGTATGTATTAGCTTGTTATTGAACCCCACAGATGAGAAGGTCTACCGTTCTATTGGTCAAAGGGATGTAGATAGCAAGTCTATGGTCTGTTCCACTTTCCGGAGTGGAAGGTGGCGGTAATGCACCAATAAACTGGATGCTAGCCACCGTAAAACTAGACGAAGAAGAAGAAGAACCTCACAGATTATGTCACAATTCACTGGTGATGTCACAGTTGAAATATTAATGTAGCCTACTATACTTGGTTTGTGACCTCACAGATGATGTCACAGTTATAGTAAAGCACCATTAAAGTAAAAAATAGACTTGATGTCCGTGACAATCCGAGACAATCTACCTGGATGCCAACCGCCGTAAAACTAGAAGAAAAAGACTCTGGCGGTCCATGTTGTCCAGCGATCTCTCTCTCTCTCCTTAGTCATGAAGGTGACCTTGTTTTCCCCTCACCACCCCCTGTCGGTGTGCTATACGGATACTATTACATGTAGCTATGATCATAAAATAAACAGTACGAACGCTGGTATACAGTATATAATAAGTATTATAATAAAAGCAAATGTACGGTCGCTGGTATATATATTATTTTTTATTTTAACTGTACATATAATAAAGTTGTGGAGGATGGGAGTGGATGAACCCAGTAAAGTGAACAATCATTTCATTAGTTGACATTACAGCTGGCATTCTATTGGTTGGGGAATTTTGACAGGTTGTTGCACAAAAAAGTGAGGAGAGGGGCTGAAGCTGGAGCAGGAAATCTGTGCAAGCAACAATATATCTGAGTGCAAGCATGCAGTTTGAGCAGAAGCAGAGCAAATCCAAGTGCAAACTGGAGCTATTTAAGTGCGAGATCAGGGATTTGAGAGAGAGTATGACAAAATCTGAACGAGAAATTAAATATTTTGATTAAAGATAGGAAAAAAGCTCCGTAGGTATGTATTATGCTTTGGCTACTTTAAACATGTAACGTATGCATATACATTAAAAATATAAATAGAAGACTGGCCTATTTTTACATTCGTAGAGCAGATCTCTGTGGTGCTGCTGTCACGCCTGGTGTAGCCAGTTTCAATGATTGCAGTGGAAGCGTAGTGTTGCAGCAGCTTACTGCATACGCCACATGTTCAGTGATGCCAATGCATGAGACAACTTTGTATATGTTGTTGCCTAAGTCTGAGGCATCGCTGACACAGATGAACCCCAGTTTATTCATTTATTCTTTTTTGGAGTGGTTATATCACCTTTAGTAACAGTGGGAACCATACAGCCAATAAAATAATGTGCCTAGATTTAAAATACATTTCTTTACCTTTCAAGATGAGGTTTGTTCATCTGACATAAGTGCAAACCAACATTGTAGTAGTGTACTTTTCTGAAATAATGCATTACTCTTTTCAGGATAAAAATACCATTAACAATCTTAATGCAAAATGTACTGTATGTTCAGGTTTTTCTAGCAGTGTTCATTATAACTGACAACACACAGCTAATGACTAGAAAATGGTTCATCACATGCAGCAGTACAGCAATACATGCATATCATATTACTGAATTGAATGAACTGACTGTTCACAATTAGCAATTCACGTATATACTGTTAGATCAAACAGTTTTAAAACAAACTTTTAGCTTCTCGCAATCATGACATACATCATGACAGAAAACCTGGAAAAAGCACTGATCTCAAATCAGACTTATTAAAGAGTGTATAACCCATTATCCTACCCCACTTATGTTATTTAGTAAAAAAATAAACTCTGATGATGCCATAATCAATGTAATTTTCTAAGATGTGCCTTATATTTAAAACATTTTTCCCCCCAACTAGGTTTCTATTTTCAGTCTCTCACTGCATTTTTTTCTCTGCACGGATTCGACACTTAGAAATCTCGGAGAGATGAGTGGAGTCTCTCACTCCGAAGGAACATCAGCATCAGCACAGCAGGTAGGGACTGCCAGGGGGCAGATCCTGACAAGAGAAACAAGCCCCAGAGCTTGTGGGATGAAAGAGAATGGGAATTAATGAGCAGGTAGCTGGCTTTCCTGCAAATACTGAGGAGCTCACACAAGTTGTATGTTTTGTTTGTGCACTCCAACTCTCGCTGCCTTACTATAAGAAGTCTGAGAATGATTGAGGAGGTTTACTGGTTGACTTGTAAACAAAGTCAAATCTAGGGCTTCAACGCTAGATCTATCTGAAAACAGAAAATGCATAAAATGCACTTTAAGTTAACTCGTAGTAGGGCAAAATTAAAACGCATTATCTTGTTTAATTAATAGTAACTCTGCACTTGTTCAGCCTTAACTGGCAGGCATATCCCATTTTCACTGGGCTCACTTGGTGTTTTTCCAAAGATGATATGATGTTCAACTCCAGCTATATGTCATCCAATCTTTTGGAAAACAAGGAGGCTATAAATGACTGGAAACAGTGGCAGAAGGAAAAATGACGAGGCTTTGTTATTATGCCTGGAGATTCCAGCACGCTTGAAGATAATTACATAATTAATCCTCCATCGCCGTCAAGTGAGCTTTACTCGCCTCTCTCTGTCACTGCCTTACACTTCTGAGGCGTTATTCAAAAAGACATTAGCAGAGCAGGAAAATTAAATGCAGACATTTCATTCATTTTTAGTGTATGAGGCCACTGCGTTGGTGCGACATTGGCCGCAGACCGCAGGGTTGTGTAGCATTCCACCTCGCTCAACTTTTGTTGCAATGCAATACAATGTTGTCCAGCAGACAATGCTTTTAGATACATACAAGCACATGCCAGGTAAATAAATGTTAATGGCATAATTCAAGACAGCTGATATAATGACTTCTTCAGTCATTCCTCATAGTTTTTACAAACCACTATTCTGCTTTTTTTGGCATCTGATAAACCTTCAAAGTCATTCGCCTGGACATTCAAGGAAAAAAGCTTTGCACCTTGACATCTTTACTTGATTATGTTTTCTGCAGTTTACAGTTAGTGTTCTTTGAATATGCCAGATATGCAACACATGCATTCATCTGCGTTTTTGAGAATCTGTTAATGAGATGCAGGCTTGTGAGTTATTTAGCAAATGCAGCAGGTTTCTGCCTATTTCACCTTCAGTCTTTTGCTTTAGAGGTCCCATTCCTGACAGGCGGAGGCATTCCTCTCAGTTTAGAAAAACAAATAAAAATAATGTTGAATGCATACTTTGCCTGTACACAGCCTAGGAACTACACTTTGCATTTCTGCAACAACAGAGGGAGTTTTTCTAAATGTGTTTCTGCATGTGTAAACTAATTTAGGTATGGTTAAGCCAGTAAAGCCACTACTAGGGAAAGATCTCATGATTAAACGATAAAAACTGTCAACACTGAAAATTAGTAAGAAATGAGACACAATCACTGAAACACCCAATCCACTATGCCTTAAGTTCTAAATAAATGTCACACTGCATCCTGCATTGCCACTTAAAGTTTTGATATTGCCTCTGTATATCACTAATGCAGATTTGTCTGCAAAAAACAGACTCAGCTGCAACAATGGAAAGAGACTAATTGTACTTATCCTGCTAAGGCTTAAAAATACAGTTTAGGTTTAGGTTTATTTTATGAGGATACTCTCAAGGAACCTCAGCAGAGAGCGTTGTCATTCCCCGGCGCAAAGCCTGCAATCACCTCATTCCGCTCACCTGGCCTTCCACCCCCACCTCCTGCTCGCCTGCATCTCTTTCCCTCATCAGCCACTCTCTACGTAATACCAGCCCAGCTCGATTGTTACTCTGTCAGTTCGTCCTAGTTGCTGTGTTGTGGCCTTGTCTTGTGTGTTAGCTTTTGAGATTCTGTCACCCGAGCTCAGACCTTAATCTGGACCTGCCTACCTAACTGCCTGTAAGCTATTTTCAACATTAAGCCACTGATATCGTCCTTTCTGGACAGCCCTTTCCCTGTTGCCAATCTCCCATACAATCCTGACAATTATATTGTAATAGACAACATCATGTAGTAGTAAGAGCATTCTAGTTTATTTGCTGAAATCTCTTGAGCAAGTGCATGTTTTTGGCAAAGTGTTTTATTGACCTAAGTTATACTGGCTCTAGTAGCTATTTCTATAACATTCCAGCATCATCTTTTCAGTACTGAACCCTTGTGATTGTGTTGTTATATCTTTCATGGTGAAATAAATGCATGAGTTTTTCTTTTTTTATTTATTTTTAATATCAATCATTGTGATTGTTACGTGACAAAAGGGGTGGGATTGGTTATTGTTGTGTTTGCCCTGTTTCTGCTCCAGGCACACCTGCTGGGAGGCGTGGCCTGCTACACACTTATGGAGAGGTTCAGCACAAAAGACCAAAAAAAGAACCAAAAGACACACTGATAGTGACTAAGAGAGAGCGAGAGGAAACCTACCACTTGTAAAAGCTGCTGGATGGCCATCGGTGCTGAGAAACACCAAACCTAACAAACACTGGTGTTTTGCCAGATCTAGACAGACTGTGGGTTTTGAGCTGTGTGATCTGTGGTAGGAGGTTAACGGACTAGGTTAGGCAGGGGTACCCTATACATCGCGCTCACGTAGGAAATCCTTCTGTTATTCACACTAGGTAAGTGGGTTGTGCTGCTCATGTGTCGTTTTGTCCTCCCTTTATTAGACAAGTTAAGTAGTTTTTCTGTTCTTTTGTGTGGGGTAGGAAGGGCCTAGTAAGGGGTGTTTTTGTTATGTTTTTCTTTTTTTTGGCATCCACCGAAGTCCCTCCTCCTCAACTTCTGGTTGTTTCACCATTGTAAATAGTCACTCTATAAAACACTTTTCTTTATTGCCACTTGTGACTCGGCGGTCTTGTCTATTTATGCTGTCGTCACAGTTTACTCCTAGGCCATACAGGGGACGTAACCGTGATCGTCACGGCAACAACGGTGACAGGGCTGATGACACCCTACTTCAGGGTTTGTCAACTGGCCCACAGTATATAAATGAATTCAGAAAATGTGGAGGAAAATAATGTGTTCCAGTATTTAAGATATGTAGCATTACTTTTTTTTCTTTTTGAAGCAACCCAAAAAATTAATGAGATGGAAATAATAATAATAATAATTATTATTATTATTATTATTATAGGAATGATTTACAAACCTCAAATGGATGTTAGTTCAGGAATATTCGGCTTTCAAGGTGGCAATTTTTCTCTGACTGCTCAGGGTAAGACTCTTTGAAAGATTCATGCCTTGTGTAATGGTGGCGCCTAACATTGTATTATGTTGCAACAGCGATCGTTTCATTGCAAATGAGGCATACAAGTGTAGATTTACTGACAGCTGGCATGATGAATGCACACTTATCAGTCCATTCTTCAATAAAGCTGCGGTTTTCCACATCAACTTTCTTCTTTGGGCTCTTTAAGAGACATTTTTGTGTGTCTGGCAAACAAAAGGCTTTTCTCCCTGCAAGCATTTTCCACCAATCAGGACATTCATAGTGTCAAAACAGATTACATGTCCTGCCAATTGGGACTGCATTCTGCATATACACTGATCAGCCATAACTTCATGACCACTGACAGGTGAATTGAAGAACACTGATTATCTCACAATGGCACCTGTCGGGGGGCGATATATTAGGCAGCAAGTGAACATTTTGTCTTTAAAGTTGATGTGTAAGAAAAGTAGTTCATTGTTATGGGCTTTGTTTTGCAATATGAAACATTATCACAATGTTGGTGAAGTGATGTTCATTGTGACTCATTTCTCCTGTCAGTTTTCTTTACAGATTGTTTAAGAAAGAACTTTTTTTTTTTTGAATATTGGGTCTGTGAAGTTGGATAAAACCTCATGCCACTGTAAATTAATGCATTAAAAGTGCAACACCCACTGCTGTACGTTACCTGCACATTTCTCACAAAAGACCACATCACAGAAAGGATTAAAGGCTTAGTTCATAGTTTAACTCTGATCTGCTACCATAAACTGGGCTGGGAGGACACTTCAGCCTTCAGGAAGTCGGGAAGGAAGCAGACCCTGGCCTGCACACACATCAGCAAAGAAGAACCAGTGCCTTAATTGCATTATTCTGATATTCACATAAATTTCACATGCATACAATACCTGCACACAGAGTAACGCAGAAGAATGACTACCTGCAGTGTTTGCTGCAAGTGGTGCAAGCAAACCAGAAGCACAGAGGCACACCCATAAACGCCTGCCTTCAATCAACACACCAAATCACATCCATTGGCAGACAGGAAATGTGAAATCTCATTAACCAGATTCTATCACTTTATGGTTTAAATAAGAACTTATTGTTTCTACAGTGGGACACAAGTATGATGCAGGAGAACTTGTTAGAAGATGCGTTCTGGGGCACAGGGAGATATGCTGTGACGGCACCAAAATGTTGGTCTCCACCAACCGAATGAGTGTGCAGCTGCAGGATCAAAAATGATTTGTACCTACCCTGTCCTGCATGCTCATCAGCCTTGGTCATCACTTGGATACACTGTCTTGATAAGCAGAATCCAGAGAGTGAACCAATCAAATTATTACATTTCTGTACCTTTTTGTCAGCATACATAAAAAGTCTCTGGAGGCTGGCTGAACGTGGCACTGTGATTTGGTGTCATCCAAAATCATGTGATTGCACAGTGATTAGCAAAACAATCATCTTAGATTATCCAAAAATGAAAGGGCACCCCTCAGTGTGACAGAGCAAGCTAAATTGTTAGAAAATAATGCAATTGTAACTGAATTAGATGGCGTGTGTCATCTGTTTAGTAGAAACATTATCATCCTGGTTAAAAAAACACACTCACATCAACATATTAATGTCAACCCTGATCAAAGCCAAACAAATGTTCGCATTTAAGCGTTGCATGCTTAGAGCACACATCTCAGATACACTAGTCAATAAGGATCAGACTCCAATTCAAGCAGCAACAATATGACATTATGCCTGAGCTGAAATTACACACAAGAGGGTTATTTCCATGATGAACAGGCAAGTCCAGAATGAGGACCTGGAAAGTGCTGATCCAGGTCTATGTATCACGGTCCTATATCTTTGTGTTTCTTTCATGTATCTTTTTAGCAAATTATAAGGTGGCTAAAAGCTGCTCAATTAAAACTGAAGTCTATTTTATATTATGTGCAGTCACCAGCGGCAGCACTGATTCCTCCTGTCGGGACACTACGAAGAAATAGCCTTTGATTTGAAATGGTTTGTACTGACTTTAATGGCAGTCAACCAGTGAAACATAATTTTTGTTACTTCACCCAGACCTTTCTGGTCTCTAATTTCCTGAAAGTGGGAACAATTCCTATAACACAGATCAAGCACATGCAGGTGTGAACTGATTATTGTGTTTCACCCCTGAAAAATGGGGTTAAATAATCAGAGTGATAGCGATGTTACCTCAATGAGAACTTTACTCTAACAAAAAAGCAGTTACAAAAATAAAATAGAAAACACAACAGAAAATACCATTCGGTAGACTCTTGTCGGTTACACAGAATTTACCTAATAATTAGCAGGTGAAATCAAAGTGAGTTCAATAAAGTCCACTCATATCAGCTGCTCTTATCTGTCTTAAAAGCAGCAGAAAGTTTAATGTGCCACAATGGAGGATCCAGGGGAGCTTCTCTGATGAAGGAAATGAAGGCAAGGAGTTGCCATGCACAAAATACAATATAACCTTTCATATATTAGTGAATAGCATACTGTATGCATTTAAGTACAAATTGATGAAATTAGTTCAAATGTACTGTTTCAGGACCCACTAAATATACAGTATGTGCCTTTAGGCATCACATGTAGGCAGAACAACTGAGGCCCCACTGTAACAACGCTGTCAACAGACCAGAAAACATTTTTTTTATTTTCCAAGTTTAAAGTAATTCTGTAGATGTCTGTTTGCACTCCACCAACTAAAGCAACAACTTTGTGTTAATGCTAAAATTGCACCGCACCATCTGAGGTGCATAAAACACAAGTCAGCTGCACCTACCTTGGCAGTAGGCACAAGGTAGGTGCAGCCAAGGTATGAATTTGCAGAACAGGCACTCGAGCAAAAAATATGAACTTGCACCTGATAGAAATGGCATTGCAGCTGCATTTACTGTAGGTGCTATTGTCTCTGATACATAATCCTACTCTCTACAGTCAACAAATCCTTGTCTGATACTATAACAGAGCGCTCAGGATTCAGGTCAGTTACCCTCCTTGGACCCACCACTTTGTAGCTTTGTGAAAGACAATGGCTTGACCTTCTGGGAAATGATTTGACCATCAGGGTCTACATTAGCCTCTACCGCTCTTGCTTCCCATTTATTGCCAAGAAACAATCCAGTGAGACACAAACCCTTCACATGTTGGGGTCACAGTCATATCATGAGCACACAAACCGATAGCAGCTTTAAATATCATCTAACATCTCGCTGTGCATTACGGTTTGTTTAGATGTCTTGCAGATAAAGAAACTTGTTGTAAATCTGTACAAGTCAGACCAGCTTAAGGTTATGTCACAAACCTTTAGTAAGTCAACTGCGATAACATTGCTCACTTGTTAATTAACACCAAAGGATACTTAAAGCTTACCATTTCCACCCACAACTAATTTACACTGTGTTGCCGTTTCCAGCTGGTATTGTGCTTATGTGGTGCATACTACTAATTTAATATGTCTTTAATCAAATAAATGGATGCAAAGTGAGCCTGTATTGCAGCATACAGTAAGGCGTTGGTTTCTGGGGCCCAATGAAATTAATCTGGAAAAAATAAAACTGAATTGGCAAATACAGTTGCTTATATCCTCGACTAGGTCTTGTTCCATGAAAGCTTTCTGTGAGTTCCACAAGCTTGGTGTAACTAAAGCAGAGTGGAGAAAAGCTGCCGCGGTTGGCGCAGCATGAACATTAGGAATAAAAGGGATAATTGCAAATGCAAGGCACCAATAAATAATGTAATTATAAATCCACTGGTCAATGACATGCACCATCTGTGGCAAGTGCACACATTCTTATGTCCTTTCATAAATGTGTTACTGTGCTGATGATTGATAGCTTGCGCAGTATTGTGCACATACTGTATTAAGAATCCCTTCTCTCAGCAGCCACTCCTAAATTTTCACCCATTTCTTTCTTCATCCTGATTGAGGGTACGAGAGTAGAGTTTTTTTGTATTTCATTTCATTGGTGGCCATGTTTAAGCCCTTTGAGATTGCAACCAAAGTATCTTGATTCTTTTCCTCCTCCGATAACGTAAGTAAAACGGACCTGTGCACTGACATAATGACATAATGCTAACTGAGTGCAGCGTTCTCAATGGGATAATGTTTGGCACGTGTCTAAGAATCCCAGTCAGGTTCTTAGCTGAGCTTGTCCTCATGGCCAGCTGTACGGATTGATGTCCAGGGGGCATTCAGAGGCTCTGCCCTTGTTTATGTATTCATGTCAAAGTCACTTAGACCTTCTGATGATGAATAGATGGAAATTAATTTTACAGTACACTGAGTCAACAGAATGCTGTCAACAGAAAGGAGAAGAATATCAAAAATGGATAACTGAAAATTTCAATAAAATTCATTTTTGAAGATATTGTTATGGCCTGCTTGAATCTGGACACATTATTACTACACCAGAGAGAGTGGGTTTCATATAAGTAGGGCAGATCTGTGTGCTTCTATAAATCTCATATTGTATTTTATTATTTAGTTATTATTAACTCTGCATGTGTGCTTTACATTCTGAGCCATTCACCAACTTGCAAGGCTTACGTGAGCTTTCATTTTGCTCACCTGCTTCTGCTTCATATGCCCAGTAATGTTAAGAATTGGATGGATATAAAGGCACTGCCTACATCATGGGTCTTTGAAGTCCTCTCTGACATAAAGGACTTGATATACCACAAAGTAGGATGCTGTATTTAAAGGATCTACCACTATTTACTACCAACATTTTTATCTTTTGCATAACTCACAGAGCACAGCAGAAGTATCCCAGAGGCTAACATTCTTCCCTCTGCATTGGAGGCAATCCCTTAGCAACCACCTCTCTATGCACTCTGTGGCAGTCCCTAAAGGCTACAGTCCAGCTTCCTGTGAGCATTTTAGAGCACAGAGTAGAGTTGACTTCAACTAAAGCTGCTGACCTCAGCTCTCTAACCTTCCCCATTAGCAACCCAGCTATTTCTTTGCATTTACCATGTAGGAGCCAGCTCCAGGGTTGCTGCATAAATTTAGAGACGGTGGATGTTTGTTCTAATTAGATTTATGCGTGGGAAATGTTTGGAGAAGCAAGACAGCACTGTTATATTATTAAGCTTGGAATCAGGTCAGATGAAAAGAGCAGCAATGAAATGCACTTTGATATTTATGAGCTCTGAAAGCAAAACAAGGTACCCAGCTGTAGAAACTGGGATATAGTCTTTTTTTTTGTGACGAATAAAAGATTGTTTGCAAAACTCCAAGGACAAAGCATATAGAGCTGATTTATGACCACAAATCTATGACACGTTCAGTCAAATGAGTCAAACCAAATGGGAAGAACAATCCTGGAAATACTCATTAATCTCCCCAGTTTAATTTGTGAATATTTAAAGCCAGTGCATATTTCTTGCATTTTAGTTGCACTTCCTGACACCATTGTAATGAGAATGTTTTTACAGCTGTATAGGAAATGGACTGTTGTACAAGCTTTCAAAAAAAAAAAAAAAATGTGAGATGTCTTATCTGCTGTACCTTCTGTCCAGTAATACATTCTAGGTGTGATCAGACCTCCTGATAGGCTGTAAACTCACTAGAAAAGCCTGTCATGCTCTGTTGCCTTTTCTGATACCACAGTGGAAACAAATGATATATGGGACGATTATACACTGCTCAAAAAAAATGAAAGGAACACTTTTTAAGCAGAGTATAGCATCAAGTCAGTTAAACTTCTGGGATGTTGATCTGGTCAGTTAAGTAGCAGAGGGGGTTGTTAATCAGTTTCAGCTGCTTTGGTGTTAATGAAATTAACAACAGCTGCACTAGAGGGGCAACAATGAGACGA
>JAVQJF010002752.1:0-14549 GCA_036023855.1 Gadopsis marmoratus
TACAGACCCAACAATTCCACCATGAGCAAGCACTATGCGACAGTGGCAAGGAAAAACTGCCTTTTAACAGGCAGAACCAGGCTCTTGGTGGGCGGTCATCTGCCTCGACTGGTTGGGTAGAGAGAGAAAAAAAAGAAAATATAGGGGGGCGGGGGGGTAGGGTAAGAGCAGGATGAAGGAGAACACACAGCAATCAAAGTACAACTCCACATACAGAAAATGTAAAGCAATGGCAGCTACAATGTTATTTGCAACAGCAGCTATACTAATAACAACAGCTACACTAATAACGACAATAGCAGCAGCGGGCGTCCGCATCCACTCGACGTGACCCTTGTTCATCCAGACTGCGCAGCACCACGTCTTGGACATCCAGTCTCCACACACAGATAGACTGACACAGAGAGACAGACACAGGGAAAGACAGACACACACAGATAGACTGACACAGAGAGACAAACACGGACAGATCTACACCCATCGATAGACACAGACAGACAGACACAGAGACAGAAAACACACACAGACAGATATACAATATCTGATATATACAAAAATATCTGATATATACAATATATATTGTATATAAAATATAAAATATAATATAAAATATATAAAATATCTGATATATACCATAATACAATACTATATCTGTCCCTTTAGCTGCAAAGTGCTCTAGTGTGCTCACTAGCTAGTTGCTAAGATTCTGTAATTTCGGCTGCTAGGGGTCGCTTATCCAAAAGAACAGAAAAAGATGGAGTTTGATGATGTTGTGAAGTAGCATGGGATCATGGGATTTGTTGTCTTCATTGCTAAACCACCACCAGTGCAGATGAAAATCTGATGTGACCATGGATGTATAAAGAGAACAGAATGCGAGTCAGGCAGAAATCATGTTCACAGACGAGGAAATGTATTGACGTTTTATCCACGTTACTGTTATGGTGGGAAGCAGGAAAAGGACCCAAATGCAGACAGAACAAGCAGACTAGTGCTATATAATGATTTTTTGTAATTGATACCAGAAGGTACGTAGACAGGCATCAGGGAACAGACAATCAGGTCCATTTTCAAGTGATGATCAAGGGAACAAACACAAGGCAAGTCAGTAACACAGCAACTAAACACATGGCAACCAGGATGAACTAACACTGGAACAAAGGTGGTGGACCGGTATATGTAGGGAGATTGATGAGGGAGTGGGATGCAGGAGAGGAAGTGGCCAGGGAAGTCCAGGTAACTGCAGAGCAGATGAGGGAAGTGGGAGCAAGTGTGTAGTTGGGTGAGGCAGTCAGGTGATGAGGAAAGGATGAAACGTCTGAGGGCATCTGGTGGACTAGTGGAGAATAGGACTGGGAAATAACATTAATGTGGCTGGAGAGGAGGGACTTGGAGACAGACTGTGATATTTACATTTTGTCACATTTGTTCACATAAACATTATGTCATTTCATTCTAAAGAAACAGCCACAAGTCAGGTTAGCTAATGTAATGTTAACTTGCTAACTTAACATTATATGACTCGACTACTCATATAAAGCTACTGTTATGTGCTGTTCAGCATGCTCATAAAGTCATGTTAGTATGAATGTTTTCACCATGGATAACAGTGCTGGATTACCACAGTAACAGTTAGTTACAGTAATGTTACCTAACTAATCTAATGGTAAGAAAGCAAGATGAGTCAACTACCCATACAGCTACTATAGGTAATGTTATGTGGCAAATTCAGTTGTGGGGTAGTCCAGCGCTCTTATCCGTGGTCATAGCAGTCGTATTAAAAATGTATTTATCAGTGTGTTGAACACTGCTGTAATGTCATAACGTTACCTATGCATTAGCTTGGTGGCTTGACATAGTAAGATAAGTTGATACTGAAATTTGATTAATAAATTAGGTCTCTACGGAATAACTGCATTGCAAAATGGCATGTGAGTAATGAAAAGATTATGCCGTGGGACAGAAAAAATGTGGTATTATTGTTACTGAGAATAATTCTGTGACATTGTATTCCTTCCTGCCTCACTCTCTGATGTGTCCCGTGTTTCCCTGGAACTAGCAAAGGTCATATGACACCATTGACAGGCGAAAATGAAATGGGTCGTTACCTTATACATTTTAATGTGGAGATGTTATACCCTTAAAGCCTTTAAAGATGTTATCCTCAGAATGCCCCCTTTGGGTGCTCTATCATAATAATCTTTGCAAAATTTCCAGAGTACATATTTTTGACACTACATATTCTCACTCAGCTAATTTATGACACTGAAGAGCATCATTCATGTTCACTGATACTGACTGCCTTGTCCTAAACCTGAGCACTAAATTCAGAATTCATAAATTGTCCCCCTTTGATTGAGGAGTATGCTTCAGTGCACCAGCAGGCAATTACTTACTGCCGCCATTTGCAGTCTATTGACTCCGTGTAAACTCAAGTCTTTTCATCAATAAGCACTTGGTGCATCCATCCCTCTTACAGCCGCTTATTGACAGTCAAGCTTTTGGGAGACACTGCAAATGACAGGCTCCGCCATAAAAACGCCATCTGATCACTATTAACTTTGATCTGACGGCATCAGGCCATTGTTAACAAACGCTTCGATTAGAAGCTTGCCATACAAAATGAATAGCCATCTGCTGTGGGTAGAGTGGATGTAAACAGCTTCAGATGGCTGTGTGGAGAGAAATGGAGGCATTTATCAGCCAGTCATCATCAGCTGTGTTTGCTCTTCCCTCTCTCTTATAACTTGTGGTTGTATTACTTTTATTTGGTTGAATTCAGGGGATTTATTGATGGATTAAAATAAACTTCATACATTTGAGCAATGTTTTACATTTGTTTAGGTTGACAAACTAAACTACGGCACCAGATGCCTGTCGGGACAGACTATAGGCACCAGAAAGTGGTCGGGACAGGTTTGGCGGCGAGGCTGGGCAGCTGAACCTGCCAATTTGCGTCTGGAGCCATGACGACCACGTCTTCTGTGGCCTCCATGGGACGTTGTGAAAATGGTCAGGCGAGATCCCACAAAAGGTGACAGCAGGATGTCAGGGTGGCTCCTTGAACAGTTTATACATAGAAAGCTCAAGGAATTCAGGGCAGGGAAGGCAGGCATTGGGGTTGCCAAATCAGGAACAGGTGCCTGGCTACCCAACTCAGTGACAGGCAGGAACCAGACTGGCAGGTAGCAGACCACTCAGCTCATGGCAGAAACGCTGCAGGTTTACAAACCTGAGTCCAATCGCCTGGAATGCAGGCTGGTAGCTAGCAGGCTGAAGGCTATCAGACTTGGTCGTTAATGTAGAAATGGATCACATAGTTTCAAATACACACATTTACTTTAGTAAATATTTGTTGTGGACTGGCATATTAATACACTAGACTAGCAATACACTGGACTAGCAATGAAGACCGCTGCCTACTTGAGATGCATTTTGGTTTGCTTGAACTTTTAACTTTGTGAACAGGAAATGAACCAAAGGGAAAAAGCTGCATTTATCAACTCATCATAGTAAACTAACTATAGGTGTAAAACGTTCCCTTAGTCATTTTGGACAACGATAGGCCCTTTTCACAAAATACTTTTCCACACACAACAGTAGGAAAGGCACAGGGGTAAATATAATACAAATATTAATGGCTGAATTCCATTTAGCTGCATCAGTTTAAGGGTCAGTTTCTGATTATTCATGATTTACTGTGATACTTGAATGGAACAGAGTCATCATTAATGTTATGAGTGTACTTTTCCTGCAATAACAAGTCAAAATGTTTGCTTTGAAAAAGGCCTATGGAGCTCTGTGGCACTGAGGAAGCTATAGCCTATATATGCTTTAATGATTTTTCAAACATAAAATAAAATGGTTCTGATCTTTATTGGTTGTTGGCGTTAATCAGCCTTTATTCACTTTTCTCACTGTTCCCATCTGTATTTTGCCGTACTAGCTGCTATTTTGCCACTCTTTTGCATACACACACACACACACACACACACACACACACACACTCACACACTGCCGCTCTCTGCCCACTCACCTCTCTCTTCTTATCTGCTCTTTGTCTCCCTCCCTATCTTTGTGAAGGCTGGCTATTGACACTCTTCCAGATGACTTGCTTATTGTGTTTGTGTGTGTGTGTGTGTGTGTGTGTGTGTTGGCCAGGTTTGAAAAGGAGCTTTCATCTTCCTCTTGCTCTGACAAAGTATCAGTCCAGTCAGCACAGCTGTCTATCTGCCGTCTCTTTCCCCCAGCACATGTCCCAATTAATCCCAACCCTGTGCTGCACAGCTCAGTCTAGGCCTGCTCTCTGTTCCACCACTCCTTTCTCGACTTATCAGTCTTTTGCACAGTTTCTTCCTCTCTGTGTCTTCTTATTCTCTCTCTGTTCCTCCTTTCTCTCTGATCTTCTCTTTCTCCTCCCACTTCTTCTCTGGCCTGCTCTCTTGCCTCTAAATCCCCACCTCTCTGCTCCATCTTTGTTTCCTCCGAGATTCTTCTCCGTTTTCCTGCTGTTCTTGTCTTTCTTTCTCTCTCCGTCTTTGTGTCAGAGTCTCTCTGTGTTTGTGCCTCCTCCCCTTCCCTCTCCTCTCCATCCTTGGAGTCCTTAGCCTTTTCATTGCTGTGTAACAGAGAGTGACATGTTTGGCAGTTCCTCTGCTCTCTCCTCTTATAAGGAATTGCTGTCCTGACCCACTTCCACATGCAGCCTCTGCCACATCTTCATGACTGTGGAACACTTTGTGTCACTAACTTCCAAACAGGAAGATGCAAACTATCTCACTACATGGACAAAATATAATATCTGAAAATATTGTGTTTGTCTTGCAATCTAAAATTAGGTAAAATTACTGCTTTGTTTTGATGTGTGTAAAGGTTTTTAGTCTGGTTGATGAATCTGAAATTGAGAGAAAAACTGTTGTCCTTGTTTGGTACCTAGCTCCACCCACTAAGTTTAATTTAACCAATGGGGTCATTTCTGCCAGCAGTGCCTCCAAAAAATTTTTCAACAACTAAATCTCCAATCACACAAAACTTTGAGGACAGAAGACCATACAAATGCCATTGTCCACTATACAGCAAGAAATGAAATAAAAACTTAATTTTGAAAATCGACTTATGAAGAATGCTGAAAATCTTGCAAGCAAAAGAGAGCAGAGGTTTTAAACGGCATGGGAGAACACACTCTTGCTGTATGTGTGACAAGGTCATTGGTTACAAACTGAAGCCAAAAAAACGTGATTTAAGTATATAAGGTTCTGTTGCTGTTTTGGTTTTTTGGAACACTAGTGTCATGACATTCACTGAGTGGAACTCTGACAGCAACCTGTCTATTGCTGCTTTTGGTATTTAATTTCAAGATCTTTGAGTTGTCCGATTAGCAGTTGAGTGTTCACTGTAACAAAGATGAATTCATACATAACTCAGTGTCACAGAATGGATGTCTTTGTTATTGGAAAAATCTGTCTTTGAATCTAGAAAACATAATTTCTGAGTATTTGCATATAGTAATTCTTGTGCCTACAGCATTACAGCTTTGGCTGTGATGAAAACCAGAAAGGACCCTTCTAGCTACAATTATTAAAATGTCTAAATTAGCCTTGTAATTACTCATACAGTACTCATACATTATTTTGTGATCTTTTAACTCATTTACATAGTGATGAATGGAACTGTTTAATTACATTTTGCTGCTGCCTTGAAAACTAAACACAGCCAGAAATGGTCTTGTGACCTCTGAGTTTAAACAAATAAATGAAGGGTGGAGTTTTGTTAGACAGAGCCATAATACCTGTTTCCCCCTGTTTCCAGACTTTGTGCTAAGCTAAGCTAATTGCCTGCTGGCTGCAGCTTCATATTTTCCATACAGACATGAGAGTGGTATCAATCTTTGTGTAAAGTTTAAAAATCTTGGTAAGAAATAAGCGAATAACAGTATTTTTTAAAATTATTTATTAATTCCTAAATCATAGACAAACCCTTAAAATTAGAGCTAAAAATGTCCACAGTTTCAATGCCCAAAGTTGGTTCTCATGAGGACTGAATCAAAGCACCCACCCACACACACAATGCAAACATACTCCCCACACACAGTCAGTAGACCTGGCAGTATAACATGGATTGGTGCCATAATCTGTGGATGCCATATTTCTCTGGGCTGTGTGACATTGCAGAATTTGTGGCTCTGGGAGTTTCACACCCTGCTTTCACTGTCTGCTGAGGCTATGTTCCCACATTACTACACTGGGAAGCGTTTTATAGCTACTTTTATGTCAAGTTATAGAGAGCATTCATATGCAGCAGAGTTTCATCTACTTGTCTCAGAACGCAGGGAGAGCAAAGAGTTTTTCAGTGCCTCCTCTGATGCTGAAATGATTAAAAGTATCATTTGAATCTACAAAATTAGTTTTAGGTATCCGTGGAAGTGAGGTCACAGACAGGAGGGCCTTTCCTCTGTGACTGGCAGCTGGCTACTTACAGAACGGACACTTTTAAAGGAACAATTTAAGTCAGACTGTTTGAAAGTTGAAAACAAAGTGGACAGACATCTGGAGAATCAAGCGTTGTTAAGAAAGTGTGATGACAGCCTGTTCAGGTAAGTGGCACCCAGCAGGAGGAAAGGAACAAACTGCTTTCAAATGAGCTTCATCTGTCATTTGACTTCTCCAATTTGGATCAGCTTTCAAGTCGAGTGGGAGACATCAAACGCAACTTAGCCAGTTCAAATGATAATCAGGTATTCGTTTTTTTACTTTCTGGATTGTTTTACTGACGAAAAGCTGCTCCTTGTCTCAAAGTGCCCCACAGTGTGTGGGTCTTTTGCTTGGCTTTCCTCTTGTTGGTTCAAAAGATTGTCCCTGCACACAGTGGTCTTAAAATGTGATTAGCTGCATTTCAGATTTCCACATCCCTATGTCTAGTCCCAGCATTTTGACAAATAATTTAAGAAAACCAGATTTCTTGAGATCTTAATTTACCTGAGTTTTACTTACAGAGGAAAGCTTTTAAATCCTGCACTATGAGGTCAGTTTTGTATCTTTCGCTGCTATAGTATGAACCTGGTTGTCTTTTACACATTTCGCTTCCTCAGCTTTTAACAGACTATTAAGTGTTATTACAATAAATAACTTTTCAATACTTAATGTCATAAAGAGACACGGCTCAAATCATAGCTGTATGGGTTGTATCCCAAAATTGCCAAGAGTGGCAACTCGTATGTATGTATATACAGTTCTGGAAAAAATTAAGAGACCACTGCAAAATTATCAGTTATCAAGTATGTGTTTGAGTAAAATTAAGTTCCGAAAAAAAAAAAAATTTGGAGTGGTCTCTTAATTTTTTCCAGAGCTGTATGTATGGTCTATATCAATTGTTGAATATTAGTTGAATGTCTTCATGAGGGGCCATACTAGCCATAATTCATTCTGGCCCACTGACATACATTCATACTCCTTTTCACATATATATATTGTCTGACTGACAAACATGTGATTGGCGAACTGACCGGATAATAGTATTGGACAAACAGCAGAAGAAGGCAGTAGTGATAGATCCCAAGCAATCCCAAGCAACAGCAATATGAGGAAGCAGGAATACAAGAAGCTTGAGAAATACCAAGGGCTGAAAGAAGAGCTAGAGAAGATGTGGAAAGTGAAGGCAACAGTGGTTCCAGTGATAATCTGAACACTTGGGGCTGTGACCCCCAAACTGGGAGAGTGGCTCTAACAGATTCCAGGAACAACAGCCGAGATCTCTGTCCAGAACTGTGCAGCCCTAGGAACAGCTAAGATACTGCGCAGGAGCCTCAAGCTCCCAGGCCTCTGGTACAGGACCCGAGATTGAAGGAGGAACAGACTGCCTGCAGGAAGGAATGGGGAATATTTAAAATAAATTTTAAATTATGAGGAGAAATTTGACCGCAATTGCCGCATGCCAGCTTGATTGCTCACTTGACTTCAATTCAGTTTTATTAAAAATTAATGAAGGTCTCATCTGGGTACTCATAGTGCACTGTATTTTGTCATACTTGTCAATGTGACAAGTGACACAGTGTGTGTCACTTATGCACTCAAAATAGCAAGTGTATGTTCAGAAGTATGCTAATTGAGACACAGCACCTGTGTCTCCATAAGGCATGAATAACATCAACTTAGCTCTGTGGTAGAGCCAATAACCTTAACAGATGTCACAACAATACAGCTCAATAAATAAACAAAATCAATACTGTTTTCTCAATGTCAAAGCAATCCCAAGGATGTATTTCTCTGTGTCGCCCTCTCTACACCCTCCACTCTACAGGGGAGATGCAGCACTTAGCGTGGTTGATGCTGGTGATCCTATGGATGGTGCAGGCTGTGGAGGGCTGTCCCGATCTCTGTAAATGCTCCAGGAAGTCCGGTCCAAAAAAGTCAGAGGTCAACTGTCAAAAGACGGGGCTTCGGGATTTTCCCTCCAAACTTCCCCCAGATGCCTGGATCCTCAAATTAGGTGAGTACCTTGTGGTTAATCAAATCATCCCTAAGATTGTTCAAGACACCTGATAATGTATATCTGATATTTACTGTAACTAAACATGAGCATTGTAGGCCATAACTGCATCAGTAACCAGCTATCTCATTGCTGTTTGAAGGTGAGAACGGTATCACAGAACTGAAGGCCAATGCTTTGAGATCAACTCCAAACATTGAGAGTGTCAGCCTGGAACAAAATGCCATCAAGTTCATCCACCCCCAGGCCTTTTCTGGTGCAAAACAACTGATGCTTCTCAATCTCTATGGCAACCACATCACCAACCTTCCATCGCGGGGATTTCAGGTAAAGGAGAGAAATAGATTACAGGTACAGCAATTGCATTCAAATAGTCTGACCACAAAAACTGTTCTTCCTTCCATGTCTCTAGGACCTCCTAAATCTTCGCTTCCTCATGTTGGGACAGAACCAGATTGGTGTCCTAAAACCAGAGATGTTTACTGGAATGAGGAACTTGTCAGACTTAGACCTTCCTCTCAACGCGCTGACAATACTCCCGTCTAAGGCCTTTAAGCATCTGATCGCACTCAAAGTTCTGGACCTTTCCTTGAATCGTATCCAGAGGATCTCTCCTAAGGCCTTCATTGGACTCAGACAGCTCATGTTCCTCAACTTAGACAATAACAGGTCACATCACGAATGCCCTTTGGTGGATGTTTGAATAACCTGCCAAACCTAGTGCACTTAGAGATGCCATAAGTAGTCAGATTTCCTAACGTGTTTGAACTGGGATGTTATGACCACCCCGCCAGATAGATTCTGCAGTGCATATATTTACATCCACGCAGGAATGGCACGTGTCCTTTATTTTGCAAGATGGATGAGCAGTTTAAAGCTGTGGATGGGCATGTAATGGATATGACTTTCTTGTCAGATTTTGCATGCTGTTGACATAGCCATGACCATGATCTTTCGCAAACTTCATAACCAAGAATTTTGACTGCTGACCTTATCATTAATTGTAATTTATTTGCCCTAACCACAGTCATTTTCTAACTTTAACCATACTGTAATTGCCATGCATGGTTCTTGTTGAAATTAATCATTTAAAAACATTGTCATTGAACAAATTCCAGGGGATTTCAGAATCATCCAATATCCAATTTGTCTGAGGATAGGGTCCTCCAAATGAAATGTCATTTGTCTCATTTATCTGTGCCTTTCAAAACAGTTCAAAACAAAAAAACACACAAGCAAAAGTAACAGCTCTGGTTAAGTTTAGGGACAAAAATGACTTGGTTAGATTTAGTGCTTTATAAGAGACAACCATTCATGCTCAGTCACACCTACTGCCAGCTACCGTAATCTGCATGTCTGCACCAAAGTACAAAGTGTTGTACGGTGTATTGGTGTAAATTAAGGAATTTTGTTTCTCTCTCCAAATCCAGCCTGAAGACCATTCCTGCGGGAGCATTTGAGCTGCTGCGATCTCTGGAGATGCTGGTTCTAGACAACAACCTTCTATCCACCCTGAGTCCATCAGCTTTGAATGGCCTGGGAAACGTACAGGTAACACGGTGTCTCGAGTTTATACACAAACACAAAACCAGCCACTTTGTAAATTTAAAGTGTGTTCATGATTAATGTCAGTAAATTGAGACAATTAAGGAGTCTTACCAATAAACCATTTTTTCATCGACTTAAATTCAGCCATCCCATACACTTAGTTGTTCAATCTTCAATAAGACTGCATTACACATATAGGTTTCTTATTGTGCATTCAACTAAATGCCACAACAATAAATGGTGCTTAATATTGAACCAGGAGCTCTACCTGAGGAACAACGAGCTGGACCACCTGCCACCTGATGTGTTCAGGAACATGGCCAAGCTTTCTCATCTGGTTCTCAGTGGAAACCGCCTGAAGACAGTGGATGGAAACATTTTTACCACTATGCCTGGTAAGACTGCCACCAGCCTTCCTTTTCACTTCTCAATTTTCAAAGGAAGAAAGGAGTGACTCATAATAATTGAGGTAGAAGTGATTATATTGTTTACTGTCAGTAAATTGTTTACTGTCATTTACCCTGTCAGACCTGAAGAAGCTGTACCTCCATGACAACCCGTGGCAGTGTGACTGTAACATCATCTCCTTGGTGCAGTGGATGGGACAGACTAAGGCCACCCTGTCACCTCGGGACGCCCTGAGGTGCGTGAGTCCTCTGGAGCTCCGAAACAAAGGCTTCTCCAGCCTCCAAACTGACAAGTTGGTCTGCCGCACCTAACACCAGAAAATCTGGATGAAGACCACAGCGTGAGCTCGGGGCCCATGGAGATTCAGATGATGAACTTTTACTAAAAACAGATCTTTTTACTCTGTATACTGGGCTGGTGCTTGTAGAGTGATCTTGTATCTTATATGATTTCTCAAAGCTGCAATGCGATCAATAAATATCGCTGTAGGATAGTTATCACCTCTACTTTGAGAGGAAAGTTTTCATCTAAAATCCCTGCATAAAACATCATCTTTTGGAAACTTTGCTTTGACCAGCATCTATTTTCGAGTTTAAAACAAAGAGCTATATATGCAATTTTAACCCACACTGGAGTTTCAAACCATGAAAATCACAAAAAACTTGAGTTATGAGGTTTTCATTTGACAGAAAGACTGTGGATCATTGTTGTATTCTGCATCAGCAAAGAGTGCTCTCCCTTATTGCTGAATTCAATACTGAGATTAATATTATAATCTCATATTGCCTGTAATATAGAGGCTACGCAGGTTTGGAAAGTGGCATATTACATGTGGGATTATATTAATCAAATTCCAGGAAATGGTTTCTGTAACCATTTATAGTTAATGTAAAAAAAGAATAGTGAGTATAGCACTTGGATGGTAAGATGATATATATTGCCAGGATTCTGGACAGCTAAAACTAAAAGGGAAGACGGACATATTGTAATATATTGAAATTGTAATCTCTAAATAAGATTAAATGAAAATTATCCAGTCTGATATCGCCATGCAGCCCAGCAGTGATACAATACATAGCCAGAAGCATGTGGACTCCTGAACTTTACACCCACATGTGGGCATTGAACATAGCCTTCCAAAACAATGGGCATTAATTTGCTGTTTGTTTTGCCAATGTTAGAGCCTGGCTGGACTTGCTCAGTGAGGTTACACAGTAAGCAAGGACTGGGTACCTGTAGTAAGATAACTAGGACAAATGATTTGGACATTCCTTGTTATGGTTGGTGTTAAAAACAAAGTTATGTTCTTGGCTACCTGACTAGTAGCAGTCAGGAGAACAAAATCAAGTGAATGAGAGAACCTAAAGTTAAAGGAGCCCCATAGAGTTTTAACACACAAAAATTATGTTCACATTTAGTATTTCTCACCAAATTGTGTGTATCCAGTCTAACACATGTGTTGAGTGAATGTCCTTTCTCAAAAAACATTTGTATTTGCAATTTCCATTTTATATATATATATAAATGTGTCCTTTGTTTACATCCATGCTTGACTTCTAGATCTCTTTTTCTTCATTGACTTAGTTGCCATCTCATTTGGGTTGCATTGTGTGCATGCGCATGAGAGTGGATATGTACCACAGAAACAAAATAGGGACATTTACTTACTAAATGAATGATCATAAAATGCTCTGCAGATCTTCACTACTCTGGAGTGGGCAGTTATAGTTACCTTTTTCACCTCTGAGCATCTCTTTTCTCTACATTTAGTCAAACACAGTAAATACAAAGGACAACATGATGACTCTGTGTTGTTTCCTCGTGTGAAAATTTTCTCTCTGCTGAGTATTTTTTTTTCTTAATTTTTATTTGGCCTAATCTTCATCTATCGTCCTCCCCTCCCCTAGACACACGAAGGGGGATGTAACAGTATGCAAAAAAAGAATTTTAGTTTAGCCCCCAGTGTAGTTCCTGTGGCTTCTGGAACAAAACCATGAAAGCAGAAAAGACCATAAGGAGGATAGTAAAGCATGATATAAGGTGACTCTCATTGACCTCCTCACACATTGACTTTAACATAAAAATGGCAGCGTTTCCCACTCCAGCAGGTAGGTAATCTCTATAATTTCCACCAGTATTAAACCTGCTATTATAGGAGAGCGCCTAACAATAAAATAGCTAGGTTTTGTTGGAGCTGCAGCTTTTCTCACCTCGGTTTTTTTTCTCCTCCCTAAGGTTTTATTTTTTGGTGTGTTTATTTCAGTTGGCTTTAATGGGACCTTACGTTGATTGCTGAGACCATACAACAACATCAAAGCAGCTCACAAAATGGAAACATTTTATCCTTATCAGAACTTGTGTGAAATTACAGAAGGAAACAACTGCTTCTTAGTGTGCAATGTGAACACACACATATGTTAAAATGACATGTCTAAATCATTGTGGTGTACTGTGCTGTTTATTTGCACAGCATGTAGTTGTTAAACATGTTTTTGTGCCCTGGGTTTTCAAGATCCCTTGTAACATGTTCAGTTTAGTTCAGTTCAGATCTTTATTTTCCTACAAGAGGCAATTCTCTTTACATCAAGGCAGCATAGAAATACAAAACATTAAACATAAACGGGGTGGCTGTGGCTGAGAGGATAGTGCGGTTGTCCATTAACCCCAGGGTTGGTGGTTCAATCCCACCTCCTGCTGGGCAAGACACTGAGCCCCAAGTTTCCCCTGGTGGAGGCCAGCATGGCAACTGTGTCCGCATTGGTGTGAATGTGCCTCCTAAATGTCTGCTTATCTGCCCTTTGATTCACTGGCGACTCCAGGGTTTTCCCCTGCCTCTCGCCCAATGTTAGCTGGGATTGGCTCCAGCCCCCCCTGTGACCCTTTGGGATAAGCAGTATGGTTAATGAATGAATAAACATAAATGCAGTAAGACTACACTAACAAAATTGAAGACAATAAAAGTGCTGTACTATTTATGCACCATGCATTAAATAATGTATTATGATAGTGTGCTTTTGTACAATATCACATTGCATACAACATGCATGCTCCCTGTTAAAATATTCAGACCGTTCTGATCCTTTAGCCGAAAAATAGCCAGTTAAAATCGTTTTTACACTCTTTCTTTGTTTTATGTTTAAGTTGGATGGATATGTCTGCTTTGCAATTCTTCCAGTATGATCTGTTGTCCTCTGAGAAACATGTACTTTATTCACCGTGTTGGATGCGAGGTTCAGTGAGTTAGAATCGTGGCTCCGCACCATAGAAAGTCAGTAAGCTGCAGTAGTTAGCCAGCCCCCAGCCGGTGCGAGCCGACCAAAGGTAGCTAATCTAAAGCCCACGGTTCACCACCGACCAATTCACCGATCAATTCTTGTCTGATTAGGAGCGATGGTATCCATCCCACTTTGGATTGAGCCCCTCTCATCTTTCTTTTCCTCTCTCTTTCTCAACCCGAGGCAGATGACCGCCCACCCAGAGCATGGTTCTGTTCGAGGTTTTTGCCTGTTATAAATGGGACTTTTTCTTTGCCACTGTCTCCTAGTGCTGCTCATGGTGGGAATTGCTAGGTCTCTTTATATAAAGAGTTGGTCTAGACCTGCCCTATATGAAAAAGTGCCATGAAATAACTTTGTTATGATATCGTGCTATATACATAAAACTGAAATCAACTGAATATACTGTATGTACTAATGCAATGCCAGATATATTTACTGAATGGAAACATGCATTGCATCAGTAGAGGCATTCCATGCAGTCTTAATTCAAAGGACCATTTCTGTTGATGAGAATGCAAAGAGTTTAGACTTCTGCGTCTCATCTAAAAGGAAAACTTCAAGAAAGGCTAACATGCTATTCTACTACATTTTCCCTTTGTGGTCCTGTTAATCAACTGGCTGGCGTATGTTATACACTGATTGGTCATAACATAATGACAGCATGAGCACCCTGACCGGTCTGTGGTTACACAGCTCTATATGCAACAACATCACACCTTTCTATCAGAACCAGCATTAACATTTTCAGCAGCTTGAGCTACAGAAGCTCTCCTGTTGGATCGGACCACACGGGCCAGCCATCGCTCCCCACGCGCATCAATGAGCCATGAC
>JAVQJF010002778.1:0-52137 GCA_036023855.1 Gadopsis marmoratus
TGATTCTACCTTTTCCCCCTCTATTGGCAATGTAAGGGAACACAACTTAAAGACAAAATTAGCCTGCCCCATGATGTAGGTTAACTACCAACTGTTATGTGATTAATTCTCAGACTTAGACAAGGGGTAGGATTAGGCATCTCAACAGAATTCTTTTGGCAGAAAATGTATATTATTGCTGATACTTTGCTTCATTTATATTTGGATAAAAGTACTGGTGTTGACACAAATTTGTTCTGGTCAAATAGGCTAAATTAAATGATTTATGTGTAATTAATTTGGAACGTTTATTAGACTTAATTTCAGCACCATGCACTGTTCATGAAGCCTGCTGGTTTGACCATTATAACTTACCAAGTTAGCGATGTGCGTCCAAAACATGCTAGCCTGGTCCATTTGTTGATCTGTAATGTGCGCACCATGTTTGAGCTGCTGTCCATCATCCTGCATACCAGGCGCACTTCCTCCAAGCCCCAGGCAGACCGTGCAGCAGCAGTGAATGAAGCCTGGAGTCACAGCTGTGTTGCTGCGCTCCGCTGGTGCAGCTGTTGGCTAAACCACTGGTGCTTTCGGCCCTTGTTGCGTCTTCGTACTCATGGGCGTGCACGCTTTTTAGATGGTGAAACAGGTTGCTGGTATTTCCACCCTTTGGCTGTCACAACATGGCAAACCTTACACATTATTGATGTTTGCACCGCATCAGAAGTACTCCCCTTTTTCTGTACCAATTTTTCCACCTCGGTCTCTCCACCTGGTTCCGACACCCCATTAATTTCTTTTCAGAGAATATGGACCCTTCTTCTCGCTTTTTTGTCTTGCTGATTGAAATCTGATTGTGTTGCGACCTTTGTTTCTTTGCCGATAACTGTGATTTGAAGGCAATAACAGAAATATAGAATATTACCCGTCTCATCATTGGAGTTTTCTTACCTTAGCTGCCATAGAACAACAAGATTTATTACGGTAATAGAAAACATGATTTAACAGATTCACTGTAAATTCCACTGCTTTTAGGCAGTCTTCGTTAAGATTAAACCAAACTGAATATAGGGTCTTAGTTCTTATATCTGATATGTAGGCATTGATGGCTTCACATGTGTACCATATTTCCATTCTTGTACATGGTTGACTGTGTTTGATATTGATATTGTACCTTGGCTGGTATCCAGCTCTGTTCCATTGTTCTTGGTGCCAAAGCATAATTTCAGCCCAATTGAATCTGAACTGAACCAGGATCAGTGTAGGAGCTTCTTTAAAGGCTCAGTGAAATTGCAGTTAGAGGATCTTCCGTAACGTTGTGGCACAACAGAATATGCGGGCAGGGGATCACTTTTAGAGGGATTTGAACAAATCGTTCGAGGATTTGTTTGGATTGCTCAAAAGTGGGCATGGCTTAGCGAGCGTGAAATGTCAACATAACATGATATCACTCTGATAGCTACTCCAAGTGCGGTATTATATGATGCAGAGGGCCCATAATCAAATTTGGTGGATACATTTATTTACTCGCCCCTGAGAGCAGAATAAGTTGTTTTAATGGTTTAAAGGAAGAGAGAGAGATTTTTGTTTTTAAATATAAATGTTAATTTTTTTTTATATATTAACCACATACTGAGAGATAACACAGAATTAAGATCTTTGTTAGAACTCAGGCAAACATGCACGTACTGCACATACCCATAGAAGTGTAAAATGTGTAAAGTAGAGAATCAAAAACAAATACAATTTTATTTTTGGCAAGGTTACAGTCGGGTAGAAATTTCATATACACATTATGGCTAAGAATTAGAAACCTCAAAAGAAATAGTGAGCGTAATTTTAATTTTATACTACAAAACATCCTGCCGGAATGCATTTTCCAGTAATACGATCCTGAATATCTGATAACAAACCCAGGTTATATTTGGAAGAATCATTTGGAAACCTGCATTTGGAGATTGTTATGAGTAGCAGCAGTGAAAATAAGTGATAATTAATTAGCAATACTTTTTCTATGAGACAACCGACAAATCCTCTGTGCTGGTTTGTCCTTTCAGTACAAATGGAAAAGCTCCAAGTAATTAAGTACCTCTGTGACAAAGTTCTACAGTGAAGCTGTGAATCGCATGATGATAACTGCCATTGATTTGGCTCCGAGTGAAGGGTGGTGCAGCATCAAGAACTCTATTTACAGAAATCAAAGTAAATAGACAGATAAAGGCCATGTTGATTGTGTGAGTTTTGAATGACTGCTGCATGCATAATGAAATCATGGGCTATGGCAAATCTCTATTGACTACAACTATCTCTTCAAATAGTGAGTCATTATGTGGGATGTAGAAAACCCTTACAATTTGCTGAATTAATTTATGAGATCACGGTAAGCACAATCTTTTTTTACTTATGAATAACCAGGGTCGCCAGTGCTTGATAATTTTGGTAGCGCTATAAGATAAAATAAAATATTATTGGTCAGGGCTCATCTAAATGTGAGTAGCTGCTCTGAATTATGAATCAGTAGAATGTAGAATTTTGGAGTAAGTTAGATGAAGCAGTTGGTAATCAACAAACATCTTCCTGATACGAAAAGCTAATAAAGATCTGTCTCGGGGAGCCAGACAGTTTGGCACAGAGAAAATTTACAGGCAAGAGTCTCCACTAATTATTAGAGTGTGGTATCTCCATTAAACATTCTGTTTGTGGTAGTCTCAGAGCCATGTCAATGCCATTCACTGATGCTTTTACAATGTAATTGGATTTATGTCAATGTATACAAAAGTATAGCAAATCAGGAAAACATTTATACTACAATGAATCAAAAGCCCTGCACATACTAGACTTATATTCTACAACAGCTGTTTGACACATTCCCTTTTCATACCCCAGCTCTGTTTCTACTTCTGTGGATGTAGAAACAGAGTGGCAACTAGGAAGTTGCTGTACAGCTGTGGTTATAGTGATCAAAAATCACAAAAGCACACAGTGATAAAAAAAAAAAGTGGAATCATGACGGAACCCCACTGTAGCTGGCCAATGAACCATGCATGGTTATAAAAATCTCTCCACAGAAATCTAACAGTTTTTGACTAAGTTTAAACATGTTAAACTGTTTCTTTCTTGCAGCATTATATGCTGGCTCAAGCACCCCAATTACAACTTGGCCTCACAGTCTGCCCTGACTGTCAGTAGGATCGCACTAAAACTGCAAAGGCAGACATTTCACTTTGAAAGGATTATTAATGAAATCTTGCTCTTTACACAGTGTTTCACTCTGACATTGGAAGAAGTTCTCTCTACTGTGAGAAGCTGTTAAAGTGTCTGAGTGGACTTGGGGAGGGAATTGGCTGTAATTGTCACAAGAGCTTGTGACTTCAATAGCGTTGCCTTGGAAAGCTTTGATCACACTTAAAATCCCTTAACCGTACACTGCGCTGCAATTTCTTTTTGGTGTGCTCATCGTGAGATCATAGATGGCTGATATTGCTTTACAAATTGTGATTGAAGAGAGATTGAGTCACTGTGTAGCAGGAAGTATCACAGGCGCAAGCATTAAAAGGTCAAATATATGCTTTCAAACATGATCAATGTTTTATGCAAAATTAAGAAATTCATCAAAGATGGGAGAAAACTGCAATGCACCAAACACAAATTTAAGATGATCACATATTCACAGTCCAGTGCAAATGCATGTGTAAACAATCATTTAAATCTGCTTTCATAAGCATGTTTCATGCATGTATCCCCACTCCTTTTCATGCTCAGAGGCAGAATGTATTTTAGTCATTATTACATCACCAGCAAAACTATTTTCCTCAGATTCCATGCAGTACAAATGCTTACAGACAGTTATCTATGACTCCGTCATACTGTCTTTGGTTGCAGAGGGAAATTTCCCCGAGACCTCAGCAGAGAGAAAGCATCGACGTTAAATGATCCCAACCTTTCCATAGACTGTGCATATAAATGGATCTCCATGCTTGAGCAAAGACGCACATACACACACACACACACACACACACCCCTACACACATAACCACATGGGCCAAACCACATGCTCTTGCCTCCTAATGTGGTGACACTGCAGAGGAGGGGCGAGAGGGATGACCCATAATTCATCACCCCGCACCTTGAACATCTGGTGCCGAGTACAACCCGAGCGAGGGGACGGCTTGGTATAACCATCACAGCCCACGGGTGTCTCTCCAGGATTTCTAAGCAATTGACTCATTAACTCACTGCCGACTGTCTGATGATGCATTATTCATGTGGTGGACGGGTGGGTCATGAAGTGTGTGTGTGTGTGTGTGAGAGAGAGAGAGAGAGACGGGGGATGTCACAGGTGGCCAGGGGTCTCCTGAGAGGTTGATGTAGGATGGACAAGGGAGAAGATGGTCTGTTCACCAAGACATCAGGCAGATGTTGGGTGGATTTAGTGTATCCACAGCTAGACACACTTGTGTGTAAAAGCTTATGAGTGGTTGAGCATACTAAAGCCATAGCTGCTTAAAGTCCTAGCTGGAAATGTACTTGGCCAATGTAAATAAATGTGATGTATACAAGCTTTTCAAATTGAGCTGTTAGTATTTGTACTTATGGCAAGTCTTGTGTTCTTCAAAAGATCATTTTATTTTAGTGAGAATCAGTGCTTTTTTCCCACTAAGCTCTTGTACCTCCCCAGGTCTGGATTCCTCCTCCTTTTATAAAGGAATAAGTTTGACATTTTGAGAAATACACTTGTCAGCCTTCTTTCCAAGAATGAAATGAGAGTATTGATACTACTGATATTTGTTTGTTCAATATGAAGCTACAGAAAGCAGCCGGTTAGCTTAGCATAAAGACTTGAAACCGGGGGAAACAACTAGCCTACCTCTGTCCAAAGGTAACTAAATCCACCTACCACACCCCTACACCTCACCTAAACATATCATCTCTCATTGGTTTTATCTATACAAAAACCCAAACATAAAAAGACATGTTGTAAAGTGTCATGGGAAGTTATGTGTTACCCTATTATTTGACAAAGAGAAGTGGCTATTCCTTAAAGGGGCAAATCTGATCACTGTTCTTTGAGAACTTGGATAAGTCAGGATTTTGGATAAGTTTCAGTTTGTGTGCAAAGTCTGGCAGGATGATGAGGTAATCAGCCAGCCTGAAGTCTAGAGGAAGCAATGACCGATGATAATGCGACTCTCTAGTGATTGAAGCAGGTATCAGAAACTGAGCACAACACTAAAAACTGAACAATCTACGCTTTCAAAGCATTTGTTCTGGGACAACATGTGCTTGGTGTCTTGCCCATGGGCTTTGGTAAGAGTTGAATTTATCACCTAGAGCCCCTCCAGTACAGAAAGAGATGGATAGCAGTAGGCCGGTTGTTTCTCTCCTCGGCATTGAAAGTCTGGGATAGATAGAAGAGAATGGATGTTGTTTCCTTGTATTTGGCAATCCTGAGGCATGGTTGCTGAACAATACTTGGAAATAGATTTTACATTCAAACACATATAAGGAGAATCTTCTTCTGTTCACTTATGTTAATGGTGTTGGTAACATTATAACACAATGTAAATGGCTTTGAATAAAACAAATGAGTAGAACCAAGAAACAATGTTTTGGATGTAATGCAGCTTACTCTGAAGGGTAGTATAAACTAAAATATTTCTATCTGTAATAATACATGCCAAATGTGTATTCAGTTTATGATATGCTGTCAATCAAATATTGCCATTCACTCATGAAAATGAGATGTGTTAAACACAATCAGGATTGGAGTGTTTATGACCCTGTTTTCTAGAATTTTCTCTTTGGAATTCCCAATTCAGGGCCAGCGGTAAGTCAAGCTAATCAACCCCAAAGGCATCCAAGGTGTGTCTTTCTCAACGTTGTAATGGACACTTTTTTAATGAGATTAACTTTAGTTGCTGATTACTATGCATTTAACTATGAGCTGGCAGCGAATTAACGCCGATAATCAAGGACAGAAGGTGGTGTTTGGCCTTTGAGGCATATTTGTGATTTTTGACTATATAAATGATTTGACTTGGCCAAAGCATCATCAAAAAGCATGAGAAAAACTAGCAGTACCACCAGCTCGGTAGTGCATACCAACGAAGACAACTGGATGTGTTCGTGGGTTGGAAGTCGCCAAAAGTTCTTTCCCTTGTTACTGCACCAGTGACTCCTACTGCTCAGGCCAACAGTGGGGTTAGCAGTGAGGAAGACTTCATTGTAAAGTTGAAATGAGATACAATTTAAAAATAAAACAGTATGACGGAGTCATAGATAACTGTCAAAAACGTTTGAAAAAAATCTGCCACTATCATACAAGATAATCGTCGGAAGTGTGGCTTGTCCGTTCTTTCCATGGTTAGTTCAGTCATGTCCTCATTCTTTAGCACATTAAACATTTTATGCTCAGGTCTGCCGCCATTGTATAATTGCTAATCAATATATTGATTGATACAATTTATTTAGTCCCATTATAATTTCAAGACTACTGGTATTTTATTTGGGAAAGACTGTACTGTGACCAATCTACTTTTATTGCAGTGATAAAATCTACCATGATATATTGAAAACGACGTCACAACAGTGAAGGCTTGGGAATTCAGTTTTGGTCTTCAATACACAATGCATTTTAAAAATACAACTCTCTTGTGGGAGTAAGGCCAATTAAGGTAGCCTAGCTCTGTGTGTGTGTGGATGAGTATTTTACTGTGCATCTGTACTATAATGGTACCCTTGGGGGGGGCTGTCTTAATGACACGACACTGCAATCTCCACAGTAGATGCTCCCTAAATTAAAGTGTGTGTGTGTGCGTGTGTGTGTGTGCGCGTGTACATTCCAGCACATGTAAATAAATCAATATGATGAAGGTTTCAAAGAGCAAACATAATTACCACTGAAATTAAAGCAATTGTGTCTGAGCAGTAATTAGAAGCTTGAAAACTGTAAATCTGATGCTTTCCAAATGACATGCTAACATACCTGCCACTTTTGTACAAACACTTGCCTCTTATCATATATGCTGCTCACACAGAGAGACAGCTAGAACGGGAGAGATTTTACTGATTAACAACACCTCTTAGATTAGGGTGGATCATTGGCATTGAGTGGATGAGAAGACTATATAAGATAAAGCCTCTGTAGATGTTGGCTCTTACCCCAGGACTGGGAATCAGCTGCCAAAGCCTTTGTCTAGCAGATAACAACACCACTATGAGAGTCATGTTTTGGCCTCATGCAACCATAGCCAGTCTTTGACATTTGCAGCATTGATTAGACTCTCAGGGAACTGCATTGTCTAACTTGACAGGGGCCGAACAGGCAAACAAAACCTTACACAGAGCAAAGAAACATTCTTCTCTCTTTCACCTCAACATCTCATCCTTCTGCTGAATCGTTGCCTTGATATGTGCCGGCTGACTCAACTTAGCTCAGGGGTTTTATTAGCTCCTAATAGGTATGTCATTTGAAAGTGACAAATCTGACAGCTATTTTACCCAGGGTGTATGGCGGCGCTGCTTTAATAGAGCCATCGGTCTGTTTCCTGCAGAAAAGACAGAAGGCACTGGAGGAGCCATGTCTTCTTTTTTTTTTTTTTGTTTTTCTGCTGACTTTATGTGAGCTGCAGTGCAAAAACTTTGTTCCACCATGAAGGGGATTGAGAGGGATTCTGCAACAGTGTGTTGTAAGAAAGCAGGGGTTGATACTCTGGTTGCAAATCCTAAAGACAGACCCCACTCATCCTGCATTCTTCCCAAGTCACCCGCGATGGCTTGCATTATGCTGGAGCTGTGCAGACAAAAGACATTTCCTGTGATGTGCATTACATAACAAGATGTTCTGATAAAGGGAGAGAAAAAATCTCATGGCTGAAAGAATTGGATACAAATGTTTTAGATGGAAAAATAAGATGTCTTATCTGTCTTGCTCTTTGCATCTCAAATGCAATGACAGCGACTTAAAGAATATTTGCATATGCATATTTGTTCCCCTGGACATACTGCTCCTCTGTGCCTTTCTTCTCCCGCAATGAGAATAACTAGCCATGCACGCTTTTACATTCACTTCAACCTGTGAACCTGTCACAGCAGACAATCTATGAATTTTATTTATTTTCTTGGATTCTATCCAGCATGTTCCACTGGTGGCGACTTGTTGAATCATCCTCTGTACTCCCTGTTGTATTATTATTGTTATTATTATTATTGTTGTTGTTATTAGCTATAGCTTAGTCTGCTCAGCTGAAAGAACCTCGTTTCCCAACAGGGATCATTAAAGTTTAAATTGACCTAAAATTCTACAACTTGAAATTATTCTGCCCTTATACACAGCTGGGAATAACAGTAACTTACTGTTGCAGCAATCTATATTATGACAGAAATAAAATCATTGTTTTGTTGCTATAACCTCTTTGGCAGCAGCACTGAACATTCTTTATGAGATATGCTTTACAGCTACTGGTTGTCAGATTTATCTGAATGTAGCATTATTTAACATTCTTATTTGTTCTATGTGTTATTCAACATCTTCAGTGCATTTTCAAATCACATTATTACACGTTGCTTGCTGTGGCAAGCTTAAAGAATAAAATTCCCATGTTTATACACAGGGGTAGGGTTCATTTTATAAATGAAAACTATGAATAAATATGTTCATCAATGATCTTCCCATGACTAAGACGAGAGGATTAAACACTTACTGACTATATCAACATCCAATATTGTTAAATAAATAAAGTCGAGACTAAAGTGTAGTTTAAAACAATTAAAACTTTACCAAAATCTCTTTGTATTTTTTGATAAATAAAAAAAAAAATAGCTGACAAAATGAATGCTAATGCAGGGTCACAAAACAATCCTCCTTTACTAAACTGTGTGTCTTCACACTGCCTTGTTCAGTGTTGTCTGTCCACTATGGTGCAGTGGAGTACATCTGCAATGCAGGGGGCTCGACAGTCTGCCCTATATTTCACATGTCATTGCCTAACACCTTTCCTTTTACTCTTTCTCTGAGCATCTTTTAAGTGAGGTTTACCACATGGAGTCAACCATGTGTCTGGATGGTGGAGCAGATTATTCTGCTCTACCTCTTCTCTTTTACAGTCAGCCATGGTCCATGCACACAAAAGGGTTTTGGGAAAGAGTGAAAAACAGCAAAGTGTTGCACAAGTAAGGAAAATGACCTCCATACAATAGACTGCAGCTTCGCTATTTTATAGTTAGAGTTAAGTTAAAGAAGTTGGATACAATTCAATCCAGTCAGGAAAAAAAAAGCTATAAACAGAAATGTGAGAAAATGTGACCATAATACATATCTGACTGATTATTTCGCATAAACATGTCTTACATTTCCAGTAGAAAGGACGGTGCATGCACCTGCATATGTCGTGTTTATGTGTGTGTTTCTCTGATTGATTCTCTGAAGTGTGTGCATGCTTGTCTGCTCATGACATACTTTTTATTCCCGTTCCCCCGTGAGTCCTCCAGCTCTCATTCCTGCCACCTCCCTCCCAACACTATTGGTGATGGATTCACATTAGAATTCATCCCTCATCATCCTGCCGAGTTATGACCCAGTAATAGTCAGCCCCTGTGGCCTCAGCAAATGAACAATAAAACCACAGCCTTGCAACAGATCTCTGGGAGGAAAAAAGGGGGAGTAAGCCAGGTTACAAATCCTGACTTTTACCAACTCTCACAATAGCGTGCATTCCTTTTGACTGCAGTGATGATGAGACAAATATGGCTTCACAGTGGCTACTTAACCTTGGTGTGATTTTAAGCAAACCTCGAATCCAAACATTACGAATATAGAAGGATTTACTCAAGTGCCCTAATGTGTTAAGCTTGTAACACTAATAGGCATGCTGTCTTTTAGATATACAAACTCATGCATGAATGTGCCAAAGTATGAAGAGCCATAGACACAAAGACACATGGATTACATGCAAATATCTGTCTCACATGAAATCATGACATGCACTAGGAGACAGTGTGTGAGTGACACGCACATTAAATGGCAGGGGCAATGACCCTGTCTGATCTTGTTTTCTGTGGTTGCTGTTTTTCACAGCAGAGCTGGATTATGATTAACTTGGCCAAGATGCCACCACATGGGGAGTTGTTTGAAAGGCCAGAGGAAAGTTGTTGTGGTGTAGAAACTGGTCCGATTGCAGGCTGCCTGGGGACTTCACAGGGATCAATATAGGCGGAGTGACAGTGGTGCACTTGATTAAAAGTGACTGCTACATCTGGCAGGCATGGCCATTACTTTCCCACTCTGTCCCCGGGGTGAAAGAGCATGAAGTGACAGGTCTCAGTCAGCCCTCCATTACCACCTTTCAGCTGCCCCTCAGGTAGCAGCAGGCTAGGGCAAAAATAGGCTGACCGACGACCCGGGGGGAGGAAAAAAAGGTGCTGCATGTCTGTTTGTCTATGTGACAGTGTATCTAACAGTAACAGTGTCAGTATGTGTCTGGCTGCATGCCTATGTCTATGTTTTTGAATCCACGAGTAAATGCAGGTAGGCAGGAGTTTTTGAGTAGAACACAAAGGTCAATGCTGAGTTGAAAAGAGAACGAATGTTGTGGGCGAAGTTGTATACACCCAGGCATGCGTACAAAGAATAAAGACATGCAGTAAGTGTAAACTTAACGAAACTTCTCAAATTATTATTATGCCAACAGTCAAAAAAAGCTCTTTCAAATGTCAGGGTCTTCACCCTCTTTATACAGTATAATCTTACACTTACTTTGTGTAAGGTCTAATCTCAATCATGCCCAAATACAAGTGCCAAGTATCAAATGGAGACTGACATTAAAATAAGTCACTGTGCTTGATGTTGTTAATCTCTCTGCCAGAATACAAGACACATATTTGCTATGGAACAGCGTGAGACTCATTGACATGCACACAGCTTTTAATAGAGCAATAATGGACAGGCCACATGTCTCCAACGAAGGCTCAAGTACAGATGGAGCTCATGTGGTGCTAAACAGCTAAAAACAAGGGGTGGTACTGGTGTGTGTGTGTGTGTGTGTGTATTTGGTGGGCTAGCAATGTCTAGTTGTGTTGGTTTATGTTTAACACCACAATGGCTGGTCATTTTGAAATCTCGAACACATAAACTGTGGAATCTGCGATGGATGGATGGATGCATGCACGCATGCAGGACAGATGGAAAGTAAGAATGTACTGTAATGAATGAAGGCTATTATTGTATGAATATAATACTTTGAAGCAATCCTAGTCACTGAATCTTACCTATTTTTTTATATTCTTTAAATAACAATGTCACACTTGTTTCCCAGTACCCACCACCCCTTAATTTGCTATAAATAGTTCCTCCTTCCACTAGAGTTTCCTAAAATGTCACCTACCATCCAGCCAGTGTCTGAGATGCAGTGTCTGTGCGTGTGTGTGTGTATGTGCACGTGTGTGATAAGCCCTGAGTTCTCCTCAATCTCAGGCGCATAATACGCTTCAAAGCAAGCAGGACAACCTGCAGACTCAGCTGTGGTGGGTCATCAAAATGATTCAAAGGGAGCAATCCCATTTAACCCTAACCTCAAAGCTGGTGTTCCAGAGACCCAGTTTCAAAAAGGCCCCTTCCTTGCCAATCTGTTACAATCAAAAAGACCAACGTCACGGACCACAGCGTTTGCACAGGTTGAGAATTTACTTGTGGTGGTGGGTGGTGCGGCGTGTGATTCAGTTCAGAGATACAGGTTCAGTAATATCAACATGCCAAAATAATGAACTATTTACATAACATACATATTTTCAAACTATATTCAGGAGATCAAAACACTTTAACACTGATTTTGGTCCATAATTGTTCTCCTTAACCTTTTGTCATGTGCTTATTTTCACAGTTGACATTCCCTGTTGGAACATTAGATTTTTTTAACTTTGAAAATGTACATTAAATGTACACGTTGTGCTCTCTTGCATGGTTGAAAATCACTTACCCTACTTATTGCTGAGAAGTTTCGCTCACAGTTCACGCTGGAGACAGGGATGACCAGGGCCACTGCAGCCAGACGACTCAAACCAGGGTAGATGTCTACCCACTTGTTGAATTCACAGGCCATCTGTTGCATAATCTCTGCTTGGTTTTGGTCCTACCAGCACAGAACAGAGTAGGGCAAAATACAGAACCTCTTGGAACTTTTTTTATCGGCCTTTTTTTTTTTTTTTGCTGTTGGCATTTGCTACATTCACACACGGAAAAACGTTCCCGATAACAATAAAGCCATTGATTAATCAAATGTGCTAAGATGTAAAAGCTTAAAACAAATAGTTTCTTACCATCCTGATTAGACATGCCATACTTTGGTGAGCCTGGGCTTGAATTGTGACATTTCAAGCCACTCAAGTTTCGTCCAGATTTGCGGTGCTTGGGATAATCTGAGATGAGTACGTTATATTTAGAAAAAATGTTACAATACTTACTCTGGAATAGTTGGATACTTGCAGCAGTGATGTCACTCCCATCGGCCTCCACAATCGGCCCTGCTGCCTCAGCCTCTCCACTCAGCCCTGCTGTGTTGCCACTTGGCCCTGCTATTTACTGCTATGTACTAACTGACATCTGGGACTGAAAATATTGAATTCTTATTTGGTCTCTAATTACCAATACATTTCATGTTAAAATCAATGTTGGCTGCTATCTGAAATTATGCGGTGGTCTGTGTGCATTATGAAATGACAATTGGTGGGTCTTAATCTACCTGTATGTTTGTCTTTCTCCAATCCACTGTGGGGAGGATGCATCTTGGAGCTGTCTAAATGACGTAAATGCGATGCCTTTCTCCAGCAGGCTTCTAATTACTATCAAAATGACTGTTTTATTCACCAGGCATTTGACACAAAACATTACAGCATGTCTGATTTTAATTTCTAAAGCAGAAGACAAGAATGAATTAATCATCATATATTTGAGTATAGCCAGCCTTGTACCTGTAGGTGTGCATTATCCCTCCCATGCGTCCCTTCTCGCATTCAATCATGCAGGCATTAATTAATGCCAGGCTGATGAATATAGCTCTCAACCCGGCGCTGATAGTCAGACGGTATTGAATGAACCATCCATGTTACCTGTGACATAGTGTCTACTCCTTTGTGAACATGCCATGCAGTATTGAGCTGATCAGGACACCCATGCGTATTTTACAGATGTCACAATAATGACTCTGTTAAAGCAGGTGTACAGTGCCACAGACTAGTGCGGAGTCTCTCTAAAGCTTGTGTGTGTTTTATTCCTCTCAATAGTATTGTAACACCTTGCCATTAGGGAGGATGTGCTAATCATCAGCTAATTAGAATTATTTAAAATATATTAGTGTTTTATAAGAACAAAGGTGGTGCTGTCGCTCTGCAGCTCAAAAACTAACAAGCTCATAAAACTGGCATTCATGTACTGAAATAATATACGGAGGCAGAGAGAAATAGTTTAATTTAGTTTGTAAACTTGCAACTGGTTTAGCCGATTTTCTTGCCCTCAGGTAAGCTGTTTCAGAGCCTACGGGGACAAGATCATGTCAAGCACCTTGTCACCCAACCCTTAAATTTAGATGATATGACTTTGCTCGTGGCTATGCCTCATGTTCATCAACATAATGTTTAATTCCGAATCCAACTAAAACCTTGTGCAATGACATTAGAATTGGTGTAAATATATATAAACCGCTCAAAAAAAAGGAGCACTTTGAAAACACATCAGATCTCAATGGGGGGGAAAAAAATCATGCTTGATATCTATACTGATATGGACTGGGTAATGTGTTAGGAACGAAAGGATGCCACATTGTTTGATGAAAATGATCAACCTACAGAGGGCTGAATTCAAAGACACCCCGGAAACCAAAGTGAAAACATAATGTGGCAGGCTAGTCCATTTTGCTGAAATGTCATTGCAGCAACTCAGAATGGTACTCAGTAGTTTGTATGGCCTCACGTGCTTGTATGCATGCCCAACAACGTCGGGGCTCCTATTGAGACAACGGATGGTGTCCTGGGGTATCTCCTCCCAGATCTGGACCAGGGCATCACTGAGCTCCTGGACAGTCTGAGGTGCAACCTGGCGGCGTTGCATGGAACGAAACATAATGTCCCAGAGGTGTTCTATTGGATTTAGGTCAGGCGAGCGTGGTTGCCAGTCAATGGTATAATTTCCTTCATCCTCCAGGAACTGCCAGCAAACTCTTGCCACATAAGGCCGGGCATTGTTGTGCACCAGGAGGAACCTGGAACCAATTCTTAAATTACTAAAATCCCTTTTAACTCTGCTTTCCACTTGACATGGCTAAATCACTGCCGCTCCATGGGCTCAGCTGGTATCATTAACAGATTGTTTTTACTCTTCAAGTCGACATGAATTAAACGATAGTATTTTTAAACTAAACATTAGCTAACTAAATCATTATATACTGAAATCCGTAGAAAAACATAGAGAAAAAAGAGAAGGAGTCTGCTTGTAGACAGCATGTGTCCACTTGTGTCAAAGTGAATATTCGGTTTGCCCTTTTAGAAAGCCTAATCAATATTTCCCAATGCTAGAGGTACTAAGACATCTGAAGTAAACCCCTTGTGGCCTCAGGGACCTCAGTGAAGTATGTTGCAAACAAACACCTCTTCCTGTCCCGGTGTGAAAAACCGACACACACTCCCAGACCGTCCCACAAGTGGAAATAGTTGGGTACTGCCAGATCCTTGACACAAGGACCAAGTCTCGATGAGTATGTTATGTTGATGCCATTAACATTTTCTTAATAAACACCTTGAGGAGGTTGTGACAACAGAAGGCATCCTACTTGACATGCTCTCTCCCCAGGCCCATAGAAACAGCTGGTGGAATCACCCAGACGTGGGCTTTGAAACCCTACTGGCATGTCTTGCCTCTGCAAATGCATCCGGCTGAGAATACACACTTTATTACATGCAAAGTCTCCTGGGGGTGCATAATACCTTTAAACATGTGTGATCGCTAAACAGGGGAATTGTAGATTCAATTTTTAATCTCTAGCTTTGGGCTAAAAACACAAGAGAGAGCGTCTCAGTTGGATGAGATGCAGAGTAATTTATCAAACCTTTACAAAATGTCACACAGTGTATGTGAATGACATTTGGTATGTGAGAACCACTGAAGCATAAAGTGCTATCATTAAAGAATTTTAAAAATAATTTCAACATTTTGCCAGTGTTTATTAATGCAATTATTTTGTCGCACAAGAGAGAAAATGCCTTTTGTTGTGACAGTTGTCGCCATTTAATTGTTTTAGTTGTGACAAACCTTGAGGGGCAACTCTGCTTGTCAAGTAAATTGAGGATGCTACATGCTAGGGGTGGTCTGACTGCAATGAATGGATGAATGGGTTGACACGGAGTGCAAAGGAGAAGCTCAGCACATGAATATGAATTGGGTCCTCTGTGTTTGTGTTCACTAGGCTGGAATTAGTGCTTTTCATTACTGATGGCTTGTAGCCTGACTGTTTGGCTGCCGGCTGGGGTCATAATAAAATGGTATGCTTGCCAAAGGCAGAGAGGCTGGGTCACAAGAGACTAAATGGCCCAGTTATGAAGAGCAGAGCTTATCTCCCTCTCTGAATCAAATCCTACCTCCAGCTACACTAAACACACGCCATGTCCTATGGGGAGCATATCTCTAAGAAAACTGGGCACAATAAAAGATCACTATCTGTCTTCCCCTTTATCATATTACTTAAAAATGCATTTTATACTATGTATTTCAATGGAGACTGTTATTCACACTGATCTAAGCAGAAACTATAAATTGTTTCATCATTGTATAACAAAATGATTAAAAGTTACTGTGTGACAGTTGCTTAATTTGCTGAATTCCCAGGATTTCAAAGCATGGACGGCAGTCGACTGTTCTAGCAATAGGCTTCAGCCTTGGATTCTATGCAAGAAAGCAGACTTGCACATCTAAAGATAATGTCCTATATTGATTAAACCCCCCACTGGGATCACTGAATATAGTATAAAGCCATCACCAAATGCCCGTGTTAAAAGTCCCCTCTTAGTACATAAGCTTATTTTCTTCTTTTGACTCTATCAACATGTTTTGTTGATAAATTAACAGCAGTATTCAGCAACATGACTCATTTAATTTTTGCTTTGTTTACAACATGATTACCAGTCCACTGAACAACTAGTGATGCTGTAGTCTATCTTTTAGGATTTGTTCTTATGTCTGATCTTAAGACTGCTCATTGATCTTTTTTTTTAACCTAATCTTTGAATTTGACAACTAATGCTATAAAACTGTCTCTGTATAAGACTACAGTTGAGTTCATCATCATCCGTCCACCCATCCACAGTAAGGGGTGAGCAAAACATCACAAACACCTTACAGTATAATACAGTCTGATACTCAACAACACTACAACTACCGATACATTGCAAACAAAAATGACGAGGGTTGAATCTACACATCTTGGATCTGTTCCTGTAACAGTTATTGTACAAGGCACACAATCTTGAGGTGGATAATAAATAAAAAATCTGAATGTCAATGTCTCTGACCACAAGTAGAATTTGATCTTGGTTAATTAGAGAGAGAGACTTACAACAATATGGGAAATTATTTCTCTTTACTGCACTGACGCCTCAATTTATTGGCTAATTTGTACTTTGTACGAAACTTAAAGTTTGGCTTGTGTTGTATCCTGCAGTTTAGCTAAACGTTTTGCTCTTATCAAGTTTTCTTTCATTTATCCAGCAAGTCCTCCAAATTCAATTACAATATGTTGTTTATCATTGTTCCCCAGAACAACACACAAGTGTTTTCCGATCTGACATTGTTATCAGCAGGACAATGTATTTTGTCTGTGCTCTCCAAAATTGTTATCACCATTACAAAAATAAAAACATATAATGATCTAACACAACTATGGTTAAGGTTGGATTAGGTTTAGGCACAAAAACACCTCCTTTAGGGTAGGGGAAAGATAATGGTTTGGTTTAAAACATCTACTTGGATGAGGTTGGGAAACGAATCGGGGGCTGGGGTTAAAATAAACCAATGTTTACTGCCAGTGGCAAACAGGAGGCAAGCAGCAGTATTCTGTGTTGAAGTCCAACGTTCTGTTGACCCATCCAACCATGCCAACCTCCTTTTCTCTGTGGACCCTTTTGGTCTTTAATAAGAACGTCATATTATTTCCTTCTTTGCTCCTAACGGACAGTGACTCCAACCGATGTTAGCGGGCCTTGTCACTTATATATAAACACATGTCCTTATTGTGAATTTGCTGAGACGAACGATGCTTTTTGTTTTTTCTTGAGAGCACAGTCTGCATCTATCTTATACTGCTCAGCACCAGTGGATCAGTTGTCTTTACTCTATCATACTACTTTAACTTCCACAGCTTGCTAGTGCAAGGCATCATTGCACAAAGATAACGGGTTGAGGATGTAATATTTTTTTTGTGAAAAAATGTTTAAAAAGACAAAATGAAGTGGCTCTTGCTTGCATTTTATTGAGATTGTAGATTTAAAATTGAATTCCTAACACACTCTATATACTGCATTTCATAATAAGAAAAATAGCCTACCATATACAGTACTTTTACTTGCAGTAAGTTTTTAGCTTTAACTATCAAAACATACATTTGTTGGATATAGTGTGAGACAATATGCTATCGAATGCAAACAGAGAGACATGCCCTAAGCCTTCTAGGTGCTTACCATATTTTCTGTCTTTTCCCCAAAGATTTATTAGACTACACTGACACTGGTTTAACTAACAGAAGGCTCAGGGAACTCCTCCTTGTTGAATTATAGAAATCATTTCCCATTAACCATTTTAATAGAGAGAAGAAATTCAAGGACACCCTCAATGTTAAGATTATCACTTCAAAGACAAGCTGTTGACACTCTGGAAACTGTTAACGATGTAATGAATGAATCATGAGCACCGCTTTGGTCAGAGGGCTGTTCCTCCTCCCAGCAGTGAGGTCTGGCCCTCATCTGTGTTGTGTTTGTGACACCCTGCAGAAAGAGTCCTTACATGACTTTCACTCTGTGTCGCACTGACAGGTGGGGAAAGGAGTGAGGGGAGAGAAGTTGTTTTTGAGATGCTGAGGTACAAAGGGACTTTTGTCGGTCACCTCTGTTCCTTGATCACATGCTGTCATGCCAGAATAACAAGACGATTAAGTGAGGACAAGTGGCATGTTAATCTATGTCTTCAGTGCTTCAGATCATTAAATAAAGTAATTCTGCAGAGCACGTCTTGGTCAGTAGACTGCATATACCTTGGTAACTGGCATAAGCATGCCACAGATAACTTACCAGTCATAAAACATCAGAGTCATCCACATAATCATTTCTTTAATAACTCTACTGAACTCATAGATGACGTCTGTATAAGAGCAGCGTGAAGAATCTGGACATTGATTCCTGTGGAAATGTGGGTTTGTGAAAGTTTGGATATTACAAGCTCTGCCCAGCCAAAATGCCTTATTAATATTTTCCTTGAAGAGCGTTTCTGTCTATTAATTGCTTTACCTTCATCGGGAGACAGCACAAGCAGAGCTGTTGCACAAACATATCTGGCTGCATCCATTTTGTCAGGTTTTTTTTTGTCTTGTTTATCCTGCCCTTCGTAGCAGGTGAAGGCTAGGAGGATTCAGCTTCAAGTTCTGTCTGCAGAGCAGTAGGTGGTACATTATGGATTTACTGTAGCTCTCCTATTGAAAACAATAAATGTCAGGTTTTCTGCCTACCACATGCCAATGCGGCATGAATGCACATAACCCATTCCCATGGTATTCCAACGTATATGTGGAAATGATTTAGGGGCTGTTGTCATGACCACATAGGTTAAATCGCAACCAGAGTGTTTTCAAAGTTTGAGTGTATGGTATGTATTAATCCCTTCAAGGGATTACACTATAAATCTGAGGGGTTTCTGGGTGATTTAATGGTATAGGGGGAAAAAATCAGCTAAAGAAAGTTAAAATTATTTTTTTTATAGGTTTTCTGTTTCCTTTTTTCTATATAATGTTTAACAGTTTTACCTCTTTAGGCCTCTAACAAATATTAGTTTAAAGGGGAAAATCTGTCTTTGGTCAAACGCATGTGCAACTAGGGACTGGTATAATTAGGATTTTATCGACACTGCTTCTGCTTATCAGTATCGATACTTAAAGGCACTCTTATCAATACTGCTGCTTAACTTTTGTGGAGCAGCAAGAAAGTGCTTTGCTAAGAAAATGCAAAATACTGTGATGGCATATTGTCCAATTAGGTTGCTAGTGTTACCCCTGTTTCACACATCGACATAGCTGTACTCTTTTACTTTGTTAGTTATTCCACTCATTAGAGCCTTTCATCCTGCTACAAAACCACGATGCAGTCACACGATTCAATGAAATGTATCATTAGCACATTGCTACATGTTGGAGGAAAGTTGATTTTAACAGCAGGCAAGTTGAAAATTCTGAACATTAAATGAATGAAGGGCGTTCAAATACCAATAGCAGTACTGACAGCTGCAAATGCCTATTGGTAATACAGTTCTGACCAATTTAGGAGCTGGTACTAATTTGAGAATGGTCCTCGATCAGCTGCAGTAGACACCGCTTGCTTTTAATGTGCAACAGGCCAAAATGTTTGAGTCAAAGGTAGCAGTTATGTGACAGCAAATAACAAAATAAATGCAACTTTGCGTCCTAGGCTAGGACAAAGGCAAGTCCAAACATATCCAAGTATCAGACGATGATGATGGAGACTATAAAATCTTGACTGGTGTTTCAAAACCTACACCCCATTTATTCCTTTTAAATGATATCAAAACCTCATTCCTGCACAGCTTGCAATGCTTTTCAAACACTCTATAGTGTTTGCTCATACGCTGGTGATTTCTATTCCTTACAGACATCTATGAAATCACGAACATGGAAGGAAAAAATAAATGCTAAATTGCCAAAGATGAGGAAAAAAATACCTTGTTATTTGTGTCTCACTGCTCCAAAAATGCCTTGTGAATAACTCAACTGAAATGGAATTACTCTGAAGACAGGGGCTCTGTGTGAACTTGACCTAAGAGGCAGCATTTAATGAGAACAAAACTCTCTAGGTGATCAATATGGTCTATCAATTCAAACTTTAAATGAAGTCTGCTCACCAGGCTCCCATTCCATAAATCCACACATGGATTCAAAGAAGTGGTTTGAAAACAAGAATGAATGTAGTCAGGAACTTGTGGTGTGGGTGGATTCCCTCTGTTAGCCTCTGTAACAGGTCTGCATTAAAGGGGAATGTGTAAGTAGTATGATTGTAAAATTTGTGTAAAACTTTATTTACATTAAAATGATCAGTGAATCAGCGTGTTGACATTAAAAATCCATCTGAAAGTGTAGGAGAGTGAAGAGAGTGCCGCGAACATGCACCTCTGAGAGCCGTCAGTCAAGGCCAGGACGTGGTTGGAAGGAGAGGGCCGCTGTGTTGTGAGTGCAGCTCAGAGTCCAAGGTTAACACTGAACTCCCTGCCCCCACCCACTCCCTCCTCCCATTTTCCATGAGAGCTCCACACGCAATCCGGCGGGCCAACGATGTCCCCACTGACCGCTGTGATCTGTGGCCAAGTGGCGTCTCCCTCTGCTCGATCAGACCCAGCACCTCTTGTTCGCTGGCCAACTGGCCTTCTTCCCTGTAAGCCGGGGCCAGGGCTCCTCCTGGTTCCGTATGTTCTGTGCTTTTTTTAGGCTTGTGATGGATGCCAGTCGTCCCTGGGCGCCCTCCGAAGCTGCACCAGAGAGGGGGATTAAACAGATTTTTCTATTTTTTTTATTTATTTTTTCCCAGAAAAGGGGATGGATGAGTGTAATCACCTATAATCTCAAATTCTAGGCCTCTTGATAATGAACCTGGGGCTGTTTCAGCCATTTGGATCAGCTCCCTCCAGTCCACCTACTTGAACCATGAAAAGGACCTGTCATAACAGCCTGGAACTTGTGGAGAGGAAGTGGAGTTGAGGTGGACGGGCACAGTTCTCCTAAGCTCTATTTTTTGCTCATGTGGGGCACACTGTCAAACCACGGCTCAGTCAGAAGACTGAGTGCAGAGGACCAAAGTCACTTCGGCCAACGAGCAATTGGCTATTGATCCTGGCTAAAATGGAAACCCTTAGGAAGTTAAGCTCTCATCCTACATGTAATGGGAAGGATAAAATGGCAGACTAGGACATGCACTCTCTCTAATCTTATGAAAACTAAGAAGTGGAGCAGCATTTTAATTTACTGGGCTAAGAAAGAAAGGGGGATCTATTTGTCTCGGTCTGTGAATATATAAAATCAAATAACGAAATTAAAGCAAATACTGGTAATGTAGCCTTTTAATTTCAGGCATTGTATTAACAATCCCACAAGTAAAATTGTTACACTACAGTATGAAAGTAACTGCAAAAAAGCAAGAACATACTATCTATCTAAGCCAGTAGAATAAAGAGCAGATATTTTACGTGCTCAAAACCAATAAAACAAAGGGATTATTGCGTGATTAGTTTGCACACTATAATAATATACTGAGAGAGAGAGAGAGAGAGAAAGAGAAATAAATGTAGCAATATAGATAGATGTACTGTCGCTATGTACTGTAGAGGTAACATTGTATTTTAAAGATGAACTACCTTTGTCATAATACATTGCAAGTGGTAGAAAGACAAAGATAGTAGAGTGTTCATTTGAGTTAAAGACTCCCATACTGTCAGAGATATCGATACCGCCAGACAGCCAATGCACTGGGGGTGTGCTCAAAAATAAAATTCATGAAAGAAAGAATAGCAGAGAGAAGAGGTGTGAAAATTAAATGTCATTTCTTGACAGGGATGTCTGAGAATTAAGCTGGCAGTGAAGTGTGACAAAGTTGTTTGGTGACAAGGCAGGAGAAGACAATTGTCAACACTTCTTTCCTTCCAACAAGTGCTGGCACCCAAGAAGTGGTGCAAAGCTAAGAGATGTAGCAGAGCAGGAGACAGCGAGAGAGAGCGAAGGAGACAGTGAGAGGTGAATCAATGTCTGTGTGTGTGTGGGCATGATTATAGGTGCCAGTGCTGGTGTGTGTCTTTGCAAAAGAAGGTGATGACGTTCATCTGCTCGAGTGTTGTGTGTGTGTGAAGTTTGCATTGTTTCCGCCCATAGTTACATGTGCGTCAGGTAGACTGGAAAAACTAAATAACATGTGAAGACAGGAATGTATGTACAGTATCTGTGTATTTTTCATATCGGATTGTAAAGCAAATTGAAGAGATTAATTAAAAATCCATCAGGATGATGGCTTGCACTACTGCAGTGTTTGACATGTGAATTATTTGGGATGAATGACACATTTTTCAAGATTTTCCTTACCAGGAAAAACTACAGCATTGGTCATTTTGAAACTCTTAAAGGAATAGTCGGACATTTTGAGAAATATGCTTATGTCCTTTACTGCCAAAAGAAGATTAATACCACTGCACGTTAGCATGCTAAATGTGAAGCTACAGCCAGGGTCTGGTAAACACTGGAAACTGCTAACCTGGCTCTGTTTTAAAGGTAAAGAAAATCCATTTACAAGCCGTAAGAAGTAACACATACCTAATTTGTTTAAGTACAAAGCTCCCAAGTAGTTTTAATTGTCTGAACTTAACCATACCTTAACAGTAGTGACAAAAATTCAGAGTTCTCATTTTGAGCTGTATCTTGGAAAAGATGACAGTGACAAAGGGGATTTCCAAGGCATTATGAAACTAAGTCCTGTCAATCTTTTTTTTATTATATTCAATATTGTCATCAGAGCCTTCTCAAGTTTTTTTCTTGCTTTATAAAAACCATTGGCAAGTTGTCTGACAAGAGTATGCTTTTGGAAAGACCATCAGTTTTAGTCCTGGGAGCAAATGTGTACCAGCATGCTCCCGGTCTTTCAAAGACATGCTAAAGTGGACTTGACTCCAAAAGCTTGATGTCAGTCTGTGTCATCTCTCCACATCTGATGCATCTCATGATCATATCCCGACTCCCTCTTTGATCAAAGTCCCCAGTAAGCAGCTAGTTTCACCATAATGGCCTCATTCTATTACAACGTGTAAAGTACTCCATTAGTTTCTCTGTTCATGAATCATTAAGTGCTGGTTATGATCAGTCAGCTTCATGATGAACTGCAGATTGAGGAAATGGAAACTGCAGGAGCTGCCTAAGGTCACAGGTGGGTACAATATTCTTAAAGGCTAAATGAACAACCGCATATTAAGGTAGCCTTTGAGGTCAGGTAGTGTGTGGAGTATGCAGAACCAAGAACCGTACGAAGGAATTTCACATCAAAACAAATCAATTTAAGGCAGCTTATGTCATGTTACAAGCAGGAAATCCCTTGAGATACAGATGAACACCAAAACATAAATCAAACAGCGTTCCTCAGGTGTCATGCTTTCACTCCCTTTTCCATGCTTATGCAGGGGAGAGAGAAGCACAGTGTTAAGTTTCAAACATTTATTTACTCAACACAAATTACTTCAATAATACAGACCGTCAAAAGGATATTTATTGACACACATATTTCTTTCCTTACTAGTTTATTTATTTTTATGCTGTCTTTTTGTGAAGCATAATAATTGAACTGTGTGCAAATGTGCTATATGAATAAAGTCTGACATGACTTGTGTGCTGCTGTAAGAGGGGATAAGCTTTGGTGCCACGTTGGCTGGACATGTATCCATTTGTTTCCTCTGTGAGGGAGGGGTAGAAAGAATCAAGAAATGGAGAGGGCCCATAGAAAGAAAGTGGTTTGAATGATAAAGTTGGACTTGGACAAAGAGGTGACGGAGAAGAGGGCTAACGGGAGGCAGAGAAAAGGCTGATGGAGAGGTGAAGATGTTACAAAGAGGGTGAAAGACAGTGGCAAGTAGACTGAGTCACGGAGGAATAGACAGTGACTGTTATCCATAAGCCATGCGCAGTGCTTCGGAGAGTGAAATTGATGAGTTCATCTTCGTCTCATTATTGTCATGATGGATCAGATTGCTGACTTCCCTCAAAGGCGGCTTAATGACTCGTTGACACAAATCTGAATGACTGGCTTCACCGGTGGCGTCCATTAGTGTGCCACACAAAGCTCTCAGATGTGCTTTAACAAAATTGATAATTACCAAGAGCTTTCATCATTGTAATGAATGGCATCAATAAAGGGACAATTCGTATTGCATTTAATGCATCCAATCTTGCCACTGAGGATGCCCAGGCTGCTTGAAGTCCAGAAATGATATTTAACTATCATTTATCACTCTTTTGTTTTGATGCAGCAATGAATTATTATAATCTCCATTGACAAATACTGCAGGATAAGCTGTAGAAACACAATAGAAAACTAGGTACAGAAAAATTAAATATGAAAAATGAACTGATTCATTGGCTCTGTGTCTTTGATTGAGCTTTTCTCACAGCCAGACCCCATGCAATACTGGTTATAATAACAAGGTGGCAATATTACCATAATTACAGCTATTCTTTCTTGTCCTGCTCATTCCCTCGCTTCCTCTACCACCCCCCACCCCCCAGTTTGTGTTGTTTCTTGCAGTTGTTAATGCTCAGCCTCTAATGGCCATGGCGTCTTAAAAATTGTTTGTCTGCCTCCTCCATCCCCTTACTTATTTAATAATGAGACCACACAAGGCAGTGTCTCTATTCATAATGGGGCAGCAGCAGCGGAGCCGTCTTGGTTGCCATACAAATCATGACGGGCCGAGGCAATACAGCAGGAGAGATCTAATTGAGAGATAAATTAGACCTCTGCTACTGATTGACTCAAGAATCAGTCCAACTTAGTCCCTGTCAACATGAGAGCTCGGGCTCTGTGAGTCTGTTGGAAGTTGCTGCCTCCTGCTCCTGCACTCGAATCTAAATATGGAGATCTGAAGGCATTGGCGTGTTTGTGCCGGTGTTGTTCCGACAACCTGATGGTTGTCAGTGGCTGTGACAAGCACGCTACAATGTTTATTTCTCTCTGTTTGCGCTGGAGAGTTCAGGATGCCATGCCACCCTGTCTCATCTAAAAGAACACACAACAAATCATTTCTCCCAGTTTGAAACAACAGACCGGCAGAGGGGTGGGCGGAGTGGGGAGTATTTGCTTAAAGTATTATTTCGGCATGGTTGACTGACAGTCACTCCTACAGGTCCCTGCGATCAACACAAACACAGTAACATACTACACATAAACATACTATGATCACACCACGATATTTTACTAATTGCTTATCTTGACTGCGTTCATCGAGTATTATCTGAGAATGTGCATATTCATTCACATTTTACTAGCAAAGGAAAAACTCTTATTTTGTAGCTTTTTTTTATAGCTCTACATTACATGCAGTCAAATAGGAGCCCTTCATATTTCACCTTTGCAATCCCCAGTGTATCACGGTTCGAGGGACAACACTCAGTACGCATGTGCTTGTATGAGCTTAACAAAAAGCCAAGGAAGGCCAGCAACTGTCTGCAGGGATTTAACCATGTTACAGCTTTGATGCATTTTAAATTGACCTCAAGCATACTTTGGAGACAAGGAGAGAGGGCAGAAACGCACAAAGCAGACGATCAATTACTATTCTATAATTGGACAGGGCTTTAATGAGGCTGGCGGATGCCGCCTTGTGCACCTTTTGTCAGCCAGAGTCACTTACGTGGGTGGCCCAATCAAAGCATGTCCTCATTAGCATATCTCCGCACATGCAACACAAGTCCTCAGAGTGACCAGCACTTCAAACAGAAGAGTTTCTTCCAGGGTCCTATTTCCCAGTGATGACTGGCCCCTACCCATTTTTGCGTTGCATAATAACTCGCAACTGACACAGTAACATATTTAGTTCCTAAGGAGACAAAAACACCAGCTAAAAGTGACTATATTAAATAGAAAAATCATTGGATCGCAGGGAATATCCAAGCAGATGTTTAATGACATTCTGCAACAAAATCCTTATCTTTTCAACGTTTGATTTTAAAGCATTTGTTTAACGCAGGCAGTGGGAGGTTGAAAGTAGCAGCAAATGTTTTGGTCTCATACATCGGCACTGATGACCCACTCATCCCCTACATCAGGAATAAGAGCTGAGTCAGAGGGGCAGAATACTGCAATGCAAAATCAAAACCACAAGGGTCGAGCGATCCTTTGTTCCCATTAACGTGTTTAACAGCTGGCACTAAATCTGCGCTATGTGTGATGTTGGTATTTGCTATTACTGTCTCATATGTTTTATTGTCACACAGTAATTTATTCATCTGATTATGGTTTTAGTTTGCACTACTGCTTTATCTGTGTGTGTGGTGTAAGTGGCCCCCCCCGTGCACAGCTGTTTTTCTTTTCTGTGTTGGTGTGTCTATTTGTGTGTTTGGGGTTTCCTACATACCTAAAAACGTTAATCAAGACTGGATTATTTACCGTCTCGTATGTCATTTCATACCTCACACACGCTAGGTTGCATTACAATTGTGATAAATTATAATATGATGTTGATTGTATACCTTTTTGGATGCTTCAATAACTTGCCAACTGTCTTTCTTTCTGCTTCTGTCTGATGCACACGAGCAGCTTTGATTGATGGCTGTAATGACATGGAAATTATGTAAATGGATGCAAAGGAAGTACACATACACTGGAAGCATTCACTGTATTTACATGACACCACAAGTAGCTCAATGTCTAAAAAATGTACACATTACCACATGTACAGTATATGGTACTATATAATTAGGAGCATTTTGAGGGTCAGACAGAATGATCAAGGATCAAGAACCAATCTTATAATTAATGGATTCCATATCCCATACTTATGAAAAGTGCAATAATAATTATAGGGTCATGAAATACAAGATGTTTGGTGATTTTCAAAGAAAATTAACAATTAATTAATAATGTACGCATGATGACGACAAAAAAGCTTCTTCTAAATATATAAACTGGCAAATGTCTGCCTATGCTGTCAAAATGTGATATAAAACCTCGAAACTATGTTTATTCTGCCTCAGACTTTTCCAAAGAAATGTTTAATTTTAAGGTCAAACCTTGTATTCTGTATTCTGGAAAGACAAAAAACATTTAAACATCTGGTGTATTCACATCCAAACACTCAGCAGGACCTCAACAGATGGTTGTCAGTTACTGTAAAATGGAAGATCTTTCCTTGTTTAAGTGATGGGAATATATCATGTTGTCAGCCTAATTTCAATAGGGGTTAAATGTATCGCATATAAGTTGTCTTCCTTTACTGAATATGAGGAATACTTACCCAAACATTGTTTTTCTATCACAGCACCAGTCAAATCCATGTAATGATTGTTTTACTGCTTCAGCTCCCAGAATGTACTTGTTGTTTTGTTAATCAATCAGTAGTTCCTAATAACCTACTGTATCTGTTTTTAATGTGAAAAGAAAAGAAAATCGCCGGGTTTGTGTGACCATATGTTTTATTATTTACTCATTAAGAAACTGAAAATGCTCTACATACTAGCAATGCTCAGGTAGCCTAGGCCTACTTGACCTATTTGCAATTACCAGAGTTGGAAAAACCACAACTGTGGGTATTGGGAAAGTCCTCGAGACTCTTAATTCACTGTATGATTCATCATGTACCTAGTTCCTGCAGAGCGCTCTGCATCAATACAAAGCAACTTGGAATGACTGCTCTCTGTTTTTACAATCAAAGTCAACATCCTGTGTTTTGTCTGCAGCTGACTACTCATTATGGTTAGATCACTTAAACCATAATGTTGTCTCCAGGAAGCAGCCAAGTATTCATGTTTATGTAGCCTGAAACATAAAAATTGACATTTCAAAGTTTCCTGTCTCAAAAGTTACAAGACAGGATATCGACGCAGCATATGATCGTAGGAGAAATTATGTAGTTGATTAAATATAGGAGGGATATTCACTGCAGTTCTTCTCAATCACCTTTGTATGTATTCAAACAAGCTGAATTCTTGCATAGATTGTCAGCTGAAAGGTTTCACATCAGATCTATTTGGTGTTCTTTTGATGATCAAATATACTGTATATGCTCATACCCATTGTTTGTTATTAGTGAAAAACAAAAGACAGATTAGTGTGGACCATTCAAGATGAGACAGAGGAGATCTGGCTTCATCTCCTCAAGCTTCCATTCTGAGTAATGGTTCACTAGTTGTGAACCTTTTAGCCAGGTTACTCACCAAATGTAGTGCAAATGCAAATCATCGAAATAAAATGTAAATTGATGTGCATTTCCACATTTTCTTACAGTGACATGAATATTTGGTCTTGATTCTCCAGTCGCGTGCCATTAAACCACTGTAGAAGGGGAGGCGATGAGGTAACATAAGTAAAAGCGCGACAGTCAAACCTTAAACAGGGAAAACAATGTAGACAACATGATGGAAATATGGCATTTCTGTTAATTTCATGTATTCATATGAGGAATGTCACGATCTCCTCAACCCTGCACACAGATATGTTTCCACTCAGGTGTTTTTATATACGCAAATTGAAAATGCACCTAAAAACAAGCGGATGGAAATGTTTTCTGCTTAAACCTAACCACACGTGGGACTCAGGATGTAAACACCACTCTCATGTGCCAAAGCTCACCATCCACCACTACCACCTCCGTACATAAATGTAGCACTTCCTACACTACAAAATAATTTAGCCTGGCAGTGAATACATTTCCCATTATGGGAAAACAAATTAGTATGATATAAATCTAATTTATAGGAGACAAAGCTTGGAGAGGAACACTTAACTAGTGGTACTTCATCGTTTTTCATTTTTTTGTTGTTATACAATAATTTCACAGTTTGAAGAACACCAGGACACACATCGTAAAATGATATTGAGCAAGCCCAAGCATTTAGTATCAGCAATGTCACTTACAATGGATCATATGGGCTGAACTCACATAAAATTCACCCCCTTGCTCCTGTCAGCCGCTAATGGGGTTGGACAAGGATATTTGCAATGTTTGACAGGGGAGTTAAAGTATACAGAATGCAAAATCAAGAAAAGGAACAGCGTGAACACATGCAAATCTCCCTCCTGGTTAGCCCAACTAGACAAAGCCAAGCTCTTACAAATCTTAACCCAATCTTCCGTTGAACAAAAGTGGTAATCCTTTATTTATTAATAAAATCAAGTTGAGCAAATGAGACTTTTGGTTGCTGTCTTGTCTGTTATACTGAAAGTTGAAACCGTGTTATTCCTTTCAGACAAATTGAAGCCACGTCTCCATGTACGCCGGGCATTTTATGGTAGGTTTAGCAGGGAAATCTCAAAGGCTCATTAGAGGTCTTCTGGCTGAGCTTGGCAGCTAAAGGGTATCTGCAATTCTTATCTGAAGTGCCAGGCTCCACTCAAATAAGACAAGAGCTATTATGAAACTGGGCCTCGCAAAACTTTAAGAGACATGGCACCCAAGGAAGAGGAATGTTTAATGTCATTGCCATATTGGGGGACAGAGGTCCCGGCTACACTGCCTCCAGCACCGCAGCATTGTAGCCCCGTCTCCAGTTAAACTGATAGGCCACATCATTACCAGGCTTCCACACCACTGTGGATAGAGGGACAGGCAGGTACCAACAGCGAGAAAAGGAACAGGCTCAGTGTAGCTGCTGGGGCTCAGCTGCCCACATATGCAATTCAAATGCAGAGGCTGGTGTGCTGCGACAGGGCTGTGCCGGACCAGGTACATCTGTATCTCTTCCGGCTCAATGTGGAGGAGGTGGTGAGTGACAGCAAGTGGGGATGCAGCCCAATTAGAGCAGGGCTGTTGGAGGATGATGAATGGTGCTGGCTTAGAGAGCCTAGGAGAAACATAGGCATAGGCAGGCTTGAGATGCCCACAGCTGTCTCACTGACTCACTGAATGAGTATAAACATGCTGAGGGGCTTCTCCATACAGAATAATGCAGCTTGCATCTGCAGGCTTGTGTGTGCACTCCTGTCTCTTTCCACCGCTCCTTCTCAGGCTTTGACAGTTGTGAGCTCACCTCCTTGACTGGCATTGCCTTGATCTAAATTTAGAGAATCATGCATTTTGACACTCACATTCATATAGTTGCAAAAGTATACACTGTGCTCTGTACAAAATGCAGCTTTGTGTATGTGAGTGTAATGGTTATCATTGTGTGGTGAGAAGGCTATTGTGTGAAATGTGAGCACAGACCTGTTGCTAGGGGATGTAATACTGCCACTGCAGTGTCAAGCTAACATAACGTACTTAAAATGTAGGCTTAGGTTTAGCAAGGGCAGTTTTACCCGCAAAGGGTTAACATTTATAATTCAAATCCATGTAGAACTGTCAATTTAATGCACAAATTCTACTTTTTTCTAGAAGCATTTAGTTCTATATAAAAATGTCATGTGGTAGATATATAATATACCGTCAAAGGCACAGATACGTCACTATTTGCTAAAGGAAGCACTATACCGGTGTCAAGAGTAAGTCTTTGGCAAGAAATGTAAATCAGACTTTAAAACTTGTGCTGATTGGTGGATCTGGCACACCTGCAGGTGAGGAAATATCTTCCAAACCTTTGTAAAAGAGATTAGTGGAGGTTTATAATTCAATTTCATTACTGTATGAAATAGGAGGAGACTTCTTGCAGGCCACCTGTCTACTCCTGTCTTTCTGTGTCATTACCTTAATCCCCTGGAGTTAAGGGGTAAAGGCGCTTAGCTCCCCTTCTCCTCTATAATGTAGGGTTTGGTTCAACAATGTCTTTGAAAGTTAATTATATAAACGTCTTGTTTGCGCACTGTGAGAAAGATATCGGGCGGTTTTGTGTTGGGGAGAGAATAATGCAGCACAGCATTGCTTGGAAAAAAAGAGCATGTTTCACCTGTTAATTCCCTCATGAGTTACCTCGCCTTGCATCAGTTAATGGGTGAGGGTGAATGAGCAAGCCGATCGAAGAACAGATACAGTAGATTAAGAAAGATAAACAGCGTTAGATGACAGTAAAAGAGGAAGAGAAGGCTGAGATAGGGCATAAACTGAGGAGGAGGAACACAAATGAAAGAGAGGGAGAGACATTATGATAATGTGTTGTATTGGTGAATACATTTTCCTTATTGCACCATCTGCCACAGAAACTAACCCTTATCATAATCAATGCTAATCCATGACTTGAATGAAAGAAAGAAAATCATTACCATACTGTATGCTTCCACTGTATAACCACGTCCATAAAGCAAAGCTAAGAAATGAGGGAGGGTGTGAAATTTACACTGCCCACATTCACCAAATGGCCAAAATGACACCATGCAGAGGAAGTGTTAACCCAACAGTCCCACAGACAGACTTGACTTGAGAGACAGGAATACATAAATGTCATAACTAATATTAACCACTATTAACAAGGACACAATTTTAGCAACTACAACATCCAGCAAAGATGCAACATACGCTAATATATTGCAAATGTCTAGCTAGCCGTAGCATGTGCAGTTTTTGCTAATGTGTACTTTCATCACTATTTTGAGCATAAATTCTTGTAGGATACTGACCATGTGAGCGATTAAAGGACGCAATGTGTTTTAGATTAAATGCAGAGGCAGGGCAATTATACCAGACATATTGATTAGGATCCTAGACCCCAAGGTGACACCTTGAAATGATTTGTTTTGTGTGACCATGAGTCCAAATCCCAACATGTTTAGTTTACAATGATATAAAACAAGAAAAAGCAGTGAACACCCACATTTGAGAAGCTGAAACCACATAATAGTTGGTTATAATAGGTTTTGCAGACTTTGTTTATTTGATCAAATTTGTTCATTACTCTTCTGTTGAAAGACTAATGAGTTAATGGACAAATTGTTTCAGCTGTAATCACTACTTAACAAGATGTTAACTGGCCTAATGTGGCTTTACAGACAGAGGAATACACTATTTTCAGTGTGGAAAATGAAATTGTTTTAATAAACTTTAATGGCACTAAATGTTTTAGTTCTCTCGGCTCACCTCGAAATGTGATCAGAACGTTTGGTGAATCCTTTAAACAACAGAAAAGTGAATTTATAAGACCTCTAGCTTTAAATTATTGATCTTAAGACACAAACAGTTTCAATTCAACCTTTTGCTGTTGTCAAGATTTTCACCTTGTGGAGGTGAAGGTTGGGGTCTGCAGGCTGACAGGAATAATCCCCCCTCCAAAACGTTTGTGTTTAAACACTAATCACCGCCCCCAGCATAATTGACTGATCCAAGTTTGGCTTGGGCTAATTTATGTATGCAACACCAGGAAAGCTTAAAGACAATCCCGGGGTGCCATCTATGTGATAGATCGCTCCCCTCATGCCCTTGTCGCTGCGTGAAGTCTGGTATGTTTACATATCTAGATTTGACAGCCTTGCCGTTTAAATTGCAGGCTTCCAGGCATTTCCATTAAATGGTCCCACCCACACCTCAAAGCGCAGAACATACAGTACATGTTTTTGAATATTAACAGTGAGATTCTGTTTATTGATACCATAATTGATAAACCTCAAAAACATGCATCAGACTAACAAATATGTACTGCATGCATTTTGCACTGCATGCATTTTGAGACATGTAGCATATTCCCATGTTTTAAAGTGTAGATATGCACTGGGGAATTAACAGGGGATAAATTAATGAAATGTTCCTATTCTGCTAAAAGCCTGATGTTTGGCTTTTGCTGTTATACTGTATATATAATAAAGGCATCCCTGCTGTTACTGCTTAATTCATTCACGTTACATCCATTTAGAATTTTTACATCTTTATACCTTTTATTAGAAGAGGTAAACAAAGGTCTATGATCAGGAATTAAATTTATGGCAATGATGATGGGTGGTAGTAGTTTTATATCCTTTATTATGGATTCAATTATATTCTGTTCCCTCTATAAACTTTATTTAAAAGGATTGTGAATAAAATGAATGACTGACTAACTGTGGGTCATTATACTGTATAATGATAATCACATGTCTATTATAATATACCTAAAATCCATTAAAAATAAATTCCAATTGGCCCTGGTCCTGAAAGTCAATATTTCTAGACATGGGGAGCACAGGGAACAGCTTGTACAGAATTATGCAGTACAGTATTCAGAATTTTACCCATATCAGATTTTGCGCTCCTATTTTTCTGCCAGGTTACACCTGCTCTTAAAGGGTAAGCCTGGTGATATTCTAAATGATTCTTAATTGTCAATAAGTCCCATGAAAAGACCAAAAGAACCGTAAATGTGCTAATTTCTGACACTTAACGACTCACCCACCATGTCTGTCCTTTGTATTTGTTATCATTAGAGCATATCTGTCACATATCGTATATCAAATCTGATTCCCGTTTACACTCAAAACAACCGGCATATGAATACATTTTTGATATACTGTAAGCTTACTGTATGAGCACAGCCAAATTGAGATGGAAATAATTCAAGCTGAAGGGTCAGCTGGGGTTGGGGTAACGACCTGGAGAAGGGGTCTGAATTTGGAGGGTCATCTGGAGGACTGGCAGGGCTGTCTAACTCGCAGCCAGGCACTAAGCACTTCTGTTCCTCCATGTTATTTGGGAAACACCTGAGAGGGAATTAATCTTCTTTCTCCTCACACAACCATGTCTTCATGTTTAAACCATGTTTTTATACTAATAATTTGCAACATCAGATACATTTTGAGAAAAATATAATGCTATTTAATGTTTTTCTGTCAACATAATGAGGTGGGGGGGTTATGCCTTTTTTATTAGATGATGACAGGAAATGAGGGAGAGGGTACAACAAAGGACCCCCAGTCAGTCTTGAAATGGGGAACGTTTCAGTTGATGGTCAGCGTCTCCCTAGGAAAGGTTTCTTCAACAAATGTATATGCTAAGTTGCAAAATGTTCATATAAAATGTATTTGCTAAATGATGACTGACAAGTATTTAGTTTGTTGTTCCTACAATATCTGCTGTTACAGTATCATAGCAACTAAAGCATGGTTAAAGTGGTGACAGTTTATGCATGGGTATTTAAAACACTTAGATTTAGGGAAATATCATGGTCTTAGCTAAATATTGAAAAAGTGACTTGAAACATGAGACACAACGTGTTTACTTTATTTATATTTAACTGAATCCATGATATTTTAATTGACTGACGACCAGTCCAGGGTGTATCCCACCTCTTGCCCAATGTCAGCCCCCCACGAACAGTATAGATAATGGATGGATGAAACCATGATTTTTCCCTACCCTTAACCAAAGTGCTTTTGTTGCCTAAACCTAACTAGGATGCAATCCCTGGTCTCCTGCACTTTCTACACCCACCACTACCACTTCTGTGCAGTTGATGAATGTAGCACTTACTTCACTCAAAACCAAGTTGCCACTGAACAGAATTTGTGCACCAATTGTGTTTCCCTCAAAACATATTTGGCAAATCAAATTACTAATGTATAAATGTAATTTCTAAGGCACAGTGTGACCTTACAGCTTTACAGCAGTGGTAGAAAACATTCATCTCAACAACAGCAGGCTATTCAGGAAGGCCAAACCTGCTAATGATTCTTCTTTTTAACGAGTGACTATGATTTTGGCAAATGCCCACACTACGGGCTGGTGTACAGGCATAGCTGTAGTTTTGGGATGCAATTAGTTGTCTGTTAACTGTTTGTTCAGAGGTAAACATGCAAGATGGCTGCAACGGTACCTTACATGTAAAGAGGACGGGGTCAAACTGCCTGCATCACCTACCAGTTGTTACCAGTAGCCACAGGCGCAGCTCCTTAGTCAGATATTGCAGAAAACAATTACATCATCTATTACTTTGAAAAATTCAAACCCTGAGCACAACACTGACCTGACAGAAAATTGTTGTTTGGTGAATTAAATGAATTATGAAAGTGCAGAAAAACAATTTAGCCTTGCATATCCAGCTGCTGTTCGAATAAATCACTGCCACCCAAAAATAAGTAATTTGTGTTGTTGTATTGTGAGCGTGATTGATGAGCATGCTCTGGGTTACAGTAAAAGAGACACAGCTCAACAATGCCGCGCTATATCTTTAAATGTCTTGAGAAGAGAAAATCTCAACTTTAATCTCGACTAGCATCCATTATTGATATTGATGCACCTGTTCTTTAACGTATGAACAGAATTCCTCCTAAGCAAATGCCAAAATAATTTTCTTTGTTTTTTGTTGTTTTGTTCAGCCAAACAAACATTTGACAAACTCTCCACCTTGAAATCGTGTCACTGGCATGTCACTTGTGAATGTCTGTATTGCCACCCTGCTGATTCGTCATTGTTGCTGACTACAATGAAAGCTAAACTTCTCTATTCCACATTCATGCTTCTTGACACATGAGTTAGGGGCAGCTGCTTTTTTAAATAATACCTGCCAAGACAACATGAACTAAATCATGTACTAATGATGCAGTGCATGGAGCACATTAGCCCAGCTTGTGGTGTCTCACCTTGTTTTTTTCTGTGCGGTGATATTTTACATGTGTGCTTTGTAGTCATTTGGCAGATGTCGCAGTTCAACCTTTTCTACACTCCAAGAAAATGAACATGACACATGGTTGCATACTAACAACATACAGCACAAACAAATGTAAATGTTCATATAGCCTGTGAGCACACACAGACAATGTCTTTGCAACAGGGAGAGAAAGAAACAATGGTGGCCCTGAGTAGCACAGCCGTATTGTTGAGTAGGGGCAGATCTGACACCACAGACATCAAATTGATATTAATATCTATGAGAAGCCTTTACCTTTTGAGTTATCGCTCTAGCGGTCAAATGCCTTCCAGGGGTGAGGCATAGCTGAGAACATGAATGTTTAACAAGACTGCTGCATAGTTCACCTCAGTGAAAGCCTCCAGCTCTTAGCTGAATTATTAACCACTGCAAGCCTGGTTCAAATTCCTACTGAGATTACATTTATAGGTCTACACTCAGAAAAGTGTTGAGAAACACCAGAAGTTGAAATTCAAGAAATCCCTAATGTAATTACACCCTCCAAGTGACACGGGTGACAGGTTGATTTGCAAAGAATGCAAATGGAACGAAAACACACGAAATACAATGGGGGCAGTCCAGACACCTACTGGTATCGGTGGTTGATTATAGTGATTAAATAAAATAAAAAAAAGGACAAGCAGGCAAATATTTACAGTATGAGGCAAAAAACATTTGATATTTATAGATCAAATATGTCTCACTTTGTGCTTACAACAAGAGACAAAGGTAGTGGTACCCATTCATTTTAAACGAGTGATGAAAGAGAAGGAGCACCAGGGAGGGCAGAGACATCTCAGTGACTTGTCGTCAGGAAAAAGTTGAGTTGAGTTCAACTTCATGCAAATGAGCAGCGATGCAATCCAGCAATGGCCAGTTGGAGGGCAGATGTGGTCACCTTTTGTTCTTCCACTGTAAAACTTCTTTTGACCTTAGTTCCTATCACGCTGTTCCTGTCAATTTCACAACGTAAGAAAAGCTCATTGTAGTCATAGCTGCTTTCCCTGAAGTATACAACGTGTCCTTGGTTATTTACAGGGATATCACTAAAAAGAATAAATCATGGAGGGAGGTATCTATAGTGAGCTTTCTTAGAAGGTATTGCAACTTCCTGATGAATATATTAGCAAAGGACATGGCAAATAATGTTACCGAAAGTAAATGCAGCCTACATTGATGCACATTATTATATTTTAATTGTAATTTATATTTATCAACAATATAGTGTAACTAACATTGTGCGGTATTGTACTTTCTGAAAATTTCCCCGCAGTTTGGACAGGAATGCAAACAACTGACAGAAGACACGACAGCCACAAAAGACTCTACCCCCCTTAGTTACTGTTACCACGCCGGTCAAGCGTTCCATTCTTGCACACAACACATATGCAGTTTACAATGATGATGTTGGCAAATTTACTCAAAATTCTTAATGATTCTTGAAGCAATGGGTCCTTGATTTCAGACAAAGGCATACAAGAGCAGCTTCTAATTATTTGCTGGTTGACTGGCGATGTTGCTGTCGCTAGTAGATTTCATCGGTTTTAGCTAGATAGGCTAACATTGGGTGAAGGCACATGTCCTGGCTGACTTTTGAATGTTCCCAGTAGATAAGAACCTTTTTATAAAAGGACTACTAGTAGGTGTAGGAGTCCCCTTCTAACTCATATCTATGAGGCTGATAACGTTCATTCAATCGAGCGGGTGCATTTGGCAGATGTAATGATAAATTCTTTGCTGGTGTAGGTCTTCGTTAACATTGTAGTGTGTTAAGAAACAATCCTACTGTCAGGGCGGTAAATACTTTATGTTGTAACTAAGATGGGATACCTCTTCTTCCCCTGTAAACACACACACACACCAGCTACCATCTGCACAGACAGGAGCATTGCAATCTTGTGGCATTCATAGTTTACCTGCAGCTCCACTAGAATCGCATTAGAAGTGGGATGGGTGAGCCCATGCCGCACATAATGAACACAACTTGCACCATATGTAGCAGTTATGAAGTCCAGATAAGAATGGACAAGCAGGAGTTGGCCTGATTGGCAGCTCCATTGATAAACAGCTCTCTAGTAGGCTGTGGATAGGAACATCCCATCCATGACAGCTATCCTGCTCTGCTTCAAAGCAACACATCCACTCTCCTCACTCCAGCACCAGGCCTCATTTTCACCAACTGCCTCAGAAAAAGATATGGATGTCAGCCATCTCAACCTGCATACCAACCACGACACCCACCCACTTTCTCTGGTACAATATATTGTAGCAACACTGTTGTCTGCTTAACACTGGGAGTTACCCTCACATGGTAATTGCTCGATCTGTCTGAAGAGCAACATTAATGAATGCCACATGTAAACTCTGTTGGCTTGGGAAAGCTTGGGTAGAGTAGCTTCTTTTGTGTATGTGGGAGAGGCTAGTGCGGTGCGGTAAGAAATCAAGTACACAGACATGTTGTTCATAAACTACACATGCGCTGTTTGTTACACTGCTGGAAGCACCTTGTAGTGGAGCCTGAAATACAGTCCGCCTCCCCAGGCACTGGTACAAGTGAGATATGTTAGTGGCTGGGCTGCTCCATCAAAAACCGCATATAAAGTACTGCACTGTACACCCATGTGCTATATATTGCCAAAAGGGATGGCACTGCTTTAGAAAATTCATAGTTAAGATACGTTCATACGAGGACTGGGTTTGGGTTCCAGCACTCTGCGACAGAATGATGAAGGTTATAGCTTGTATCAAGGGCACTATAATTGTATAACTATATTTATTATACAGAAGAAAGCTATAACTTGTTTTCACATGATCACGTGTGAAACCTTGGAATAATTATCGTTGCCACTGAGGACCAACTTGTGGTGCATGTGCTCCACGAGATCTCAAGAATCAAAATGTTTTTTTAAGGAGTAAAATGTTTTTTTTAAAATGTTCTACCGTGTTCTTTGCCTATAATAAGAATAAGGGTACTGAAAAACCCGTCAGTGTCCCTAGGGCCATAATTACTTGTTGTTGTTGGTATGCAGTGGAAAGAGCATTGACTGACCATGTAAAATAAATAAGAATATATTATCTACATAAGTCATGAAATTAAGCAACATTCTCACTGTCAAAAGAAGTGCAGCACCACAAACATGATCAATATTTCCCAATTGCAGAGTGAAGAGAGTCTCTAATGATTCCCATAGTAGTGTTTCACCACACTACCAAAATACAGTATATTAATATTAAAAATCTGCTTTATACTAGTATAGATGAGTGTAGTTGTCAAGTGTTTGATTGTCGAGTTTATTTCTCCACTCAGGTCTCGGGTTTTGTTTCGATCAATACATCTACAAACTATAATCCATTTCAATATTGTGACAGTGCTATCTCTGTTTGAATTGTATGCCAATGCAGGGAGCAAAACGTGTGACAACCTGTCACTCACATCATTCAATATTTTTGTGCTCGTGAAAACAACATAAAGCAAGAAAAATGTCTACAGTTTGTTGTTTAAACAAGAAAATACTGACAGGGATAATCTTTCCCTGTTCTGAAACCCAGAGTAACACAACCTAAATGTCAAAATATCCTCACCTGGACCAGTGTGCAACAGTGTTGAGTATTCTCACCTGGGGTCAATTTGCTTGGTTAGACCGCAGCTCACCTGCAGTCATCTAGCTTGTTACAGAGAAGGGAAAAAGGCTTAGGTTGGCAGAGGTTGGGTAAAATATATGCCCTGCTAAATAAAATGTACTGAGTTCAGAGAATAAAGTCTGAATCTAATTCTCTTCCCGCTAAAGTCTGAATCTAAAGACATGCATGAAAACCCCAACAATGTCGTACTTGCTGAGAATCTGAGAAAAGATTGAGCAACTGTGAGCTAATAAGAAACCCATTCTTGCATGTGATGTTACGAACAATTTTGAATGAGTCTGTTTTGTTGAATCGGGTAACTTGCATTACTGGGGGAATTTTGTAATACAGACTGTAACTTTGGAAGGTACACTCTTGATTTGACTAGCTCAGACTGCTGAAGCCTCACATTAGTTAGCTTTGGCTAAAGTTTAGAATTAATTTTTCTGCAGAATGAGGACTGTGGAGTTTGTCCTCCATCTCTCTTACATTTTGAATCTTGCTATGAAGGAATCTGCTCACGTCTAGTATGAGGAGGAACTATTACAGTGACAGTGACTAAAAAGTCAATATACATATATGCGTGTATTGTTTTAAGACAGACTTGAAACTTTATAAAATACCAATTTTTCAAACACTTGCAAAGTGTGGACAAACACATTTTGATTTAGTGAGTCTGATGAAGAGAAGAGTTCAGGTTAGGAACACGGCATTTGAATGGATTTTCATACATTTTGAATACACTTGGCCATTGAATCAGGGGGTGCTTGCTTCTCAGATTTCTCTCTGACATGCAGCTTTCTGTTTTTGTTGTTGGCTGTTTTTTCCATTGATAGAGTGGGCAGGTCAGGAGCATAGAGTAAAATGAGTACACACTTCGCTCAGCCGGCAGGTCACTGCCCAACTGGGAGCCCTTAAATGAGTGCAACCTTTGAAAGAACTGTTGTTTGCTGAACCAAAAAAGCTGTGGCCACAGTAGAAAAGAGAACATAAGGACTTTTTCTTGAAAACTCTGAGATATCGCAACCAAGAACCTGCTGCTGATGTTGCCTGTCAGTCTGGCAAGGTAACTTGATAAAGGCTTACAGAACAATCAAACATCTCTGGTTTTACAGTTTGAGTGTATGTTGCAAGTATGCCATTATGAAAGCTTTTCTCCCTCTCCTGTCTTTTGTACCACGTGGCCCCTGTTAAATCAATATGTGGACTAAATAGAAAGCGGGAAGGGAATGAGGCAATTTCTATAAACTTCACTTGTGAAAGACGAACCCTTGACTAGAGTTTTCATGCTGTGATTTTAATTGGGTTTCAATTAAATTCAGACCCACAAGCATTTTGCAAATAAAGCTAGGAATAGCCTAAATCAGTCCTTGGCTAAGAAAGGAGCAAGGACACAAATACAAACACATTTCCGTCTCTTGCTGAACCAGTAATCCCCGTGGTTTGAAATTGCTTTTGCAGAGCTGATCACACAATCACGCAGGACAAACAACCAAGTGAGTTTAGTAACTATCATACAACTTTCAAAAGACATTTTGATGGGTGATTGACAGTCAGGTAGCGCTAAATACGGTTGCTTACTTTAGCTATTGATCCAAAATCACATGACAATAAGCAATGTTGACTAAGTTGTTGCTTAAATTTATATTATACCACCCCCCATCTAAGTATCTCTCCACCCATGGCCTGAGAACTAACTTTGCCATGTTAGCATTTTCTTCTCCCAAGCTCAGACGCGCTAGCGTTATGTCGAAGCTAAGACCTAAACACGTGAACTTCTCTGTTGTTGGCTGAACAGGCCGACACAACTCACTACATCAGCCCACAGCCTCAGAGGACAGAAGAGCTGAGTGGATACAATTTATGTTTGAAGGCAAAGTCGTTTAGCACAAACTGATGCTACCAGCTGAGGTAGATATTGGATTATTTTTCTAGAATGTTAATGGCATTATTTACTGCAAGATACACAATGACGTTAATGCTATTAGTTTGTTATATGTCTGTAAGAATGGGCGCCAAGTTATTGTTTAAAAGTGGAGGTGCAAGGTTATTGATGGGCAAGGCGAGGTATGGCAAGAAAATGAGACTGCGCTGTCCGGGGAAAATATTGCACCAAACTCCCTTTAAGAAATATGACATTAACAATTCCTTGTAACCAGTTCACAGTCTATCACATGTGATGGTATTTGATGAGATTTTTGTCCATTACCAAACTATCCGGTTTGCTTCTTCCTGTTTGGTGCTGGAGAGGGAGCGCCTACGACGTTAGCATGTTGTGCTAATGCAAAATGTGCATTACACGGGCACGCTTTGCAGTGTGTGGATATGCATGTTAGTGTGTGTGTGTCTCACTGGTAAATTGAGCAGAGACCTCCTTTCAGAGCAACAGCCCTCTGTCTCTCCTGTTGCTGTCGTGTAGTCTCACATTACATTACAAACAACAGAGTCTCACTAGGTAAATGTTTGTAGCCTGATTTATTCTGACTACTTTAAATAAAGATTAATATGGAATTGTTGCAGCCTTTAGCAGTTGTATTTATAATGTAATATTGCTATGTATTGTTCTTGTGTCATATTGCTTGGGTTTCATAAAAAAAATTTATTCTGTTACAGCTGTCCAGGCTACTGTGTCCTGCAAAGACCTTGGTTGGCACATCCAGCCTTTCAGTGATGTGGAGAAGCCATCACCACTGAGGTCTTCCACGGTGTTCTACATAAAGAGCATGGTAGGTGCAATTTATGAGAATATGACAATGTTAAAAAAGTAGGGAAAATAATGCATGTGATCAGGCCTACTTAAATGAGTAGAAATACTAAAAGGAACATACTTAAAAACTTTCCAAATGTCACAAAACGTATGAAGCTACGCTGGGAGTGATCCTTACAAATAAAAAATTTGAAAAAGATTTAAATGTCAGTAACTTCGACCTAGATCATCGAGACCTAGATAGATGGTGTGCTATAAAAGCTAGATTCGGGAATTATACAATTACAGTGGGCAGGTCACTCCACCGGTCACTTTATGAAATTAAAAGCGTTCTGTCATTTTGGTTTCCTCTTGTCATACTGTTATCACCTTGACATTAGCACTGTGATCACAACACACCAGTGCTGCTCCTTCATTCAAGACCAAATGCACCTGCAGTTGGACCTATTCTATTAGAACCCCCAAAGTATGAACCTCAAAATAAGCATAATATGTCTCCTTTAATGCACAAATCCTTTTTCTTAGCAAAATATGTTTTGGGGAAATGTAATGCTATACGTTTATGTTTTGGTAATTATAAGTGATTGGAAGCTGGTTACATGTCTCACATCCTTCCACCGACACTGAGAATTACCATTATGCATAAATCACTAATGCAGAACAGTTGCATAATGAATGTAATTTAAGCTGTAAAAATGGCTACAATTAACTACAAACACATTTAATGGAAACATTTATAATAAAGGAGATTCATCCAGCAACCAGCAATTGGTTTCAGTTTAAATGTCTGTTGCCAAGAGCAACCTTTACTGCCACAGTTTAAATGTCATTGTTACATCCACCATTTTGTCAGGTCTGTCGCCAAGCAAATATCGACAGGTGTCTCCTGTCCACCCTCTAAATGCCTTTGTTGGACCTTTATCTGTAGGTACTCCCTTTACTGTCTCTGTTTTGTATCTGAAAATTTAATTAATTTGACAGTATACTTTTGGGTTTTCTTGTTCCTGTACAAATTCAGGCTTTACAGTACGTTCTGTTTAGCTCTTGTTTATGGTACCTCATCTTTTTATTTATTGGTGGTCATTATCATTGAATTTGTTGTGTTTTATCCAATGCTGTTTTCATAGTCTCAGTTATTGTCAGTAAAAGGTTTCTGCGCCTTCTGCGTTCTATGTTAATGCTGCTGTTATCTAATAGCTTTACATTTGTCTTTCTACACTGTTTAAATAATACAGTAACAATTTGGTTAAAATTAGTTTTAATTACCACAATGTGTGATCACAGATGGTATCTGTTTTTCTTTAGCACATTTGCTGAATAATTCACCAGAGTTTTATTTCACTGTCTCCTATGATGATTGTAAAAGACAGCATGGTCTTGAATAAAACAACCCGTACAACTCCAAACTGTGAAGTGTTCTCATTCTTAGACTGCCCACAGTACAAAGTAATTTTGATGGTACCTTTTTGCTAGCACGCTGTTGATACAGGGTCATATGTTCCAACAGAAATAAGTGCATTATCCACAGGTGGAAAGCCGGCGAGGGTCCTAATCTTTGTTGCTGCACTAGTGACTTGTACTGGTTGTTTTGGTCACCTGCATATAGTGGGACTAGTTGATCTGCGGGTTGCAAGTTGAATGCTGGCAGGTGGAAAGAAGTGACCGGTGAACCAAAACATCATGAAGGCAGCACATGTCTGTCTGTAGTCCAAATAGAGTGGTGGGAAAAGTGTGAAAAATGTCCTGCTTTGATAAACAAGACCACCCTGGTTTGCGATTGTCATAAACCATTTTTAGGCTGTGAAGCTAGAGATGTGTTTCCACGCTCGATTCATTGCATGATTATGTGCTGGTGTTTGCCCTATAGCAAATGTCATCTTATATGTTTCATCAAAGAATATGCAGTGGATCAAAGAGATTGTCATTTTTTAGTTAATTCTTGTTATAGAAACCATTGCAGGTATGCACACAGTTTTATTATTTTTCTCATCGCTATGCTTAGATTTAGTCCATCAGCTATTCCCTAAATGTCTGATATTCATATCCGTGTCCATTTGACATGTTTGAAGGAAGAAGGAAAAAACATTTTGATTATAATCAAGGGTGAGTATAAGACAGCACATTTTTTAATTATTCCACTTGTGCATGTTGAAGGCTAAATAGCTGAATGAGGGCCGACTTGAAAAACAGAGATAGAGGAAAGCATGAGTTGCGATGCTGATACCTTGTTGCTGCAGGCCCCGAGGCCGCCGCTCCTCTGCCTTCCAGTGGGAGGCAGATAAAGTCATCATTAGAAAAGGCTTGAGAGAGAGAGATAGAGAGTCGGAATCAAACAGAGAGACGGGGAGAGAGAAATAACAGGTTTCAGCTGAACTCCCTGCTCTCACTGATTCTCTTTGAACTCATAGCCAATTTTGCATGCTTGCGCAGACCCACGCCTCTAAGCCAGGAGAGCCCCAGCGCTTCCGACATCTAACCCCCGTGCTCAACCTGTGGAGCCGACGCCCGCTCGCTGCCGAAGCTGCCTGCTTCAGAACAAGGGCCAAAGTTGAAGGAGAGAAGTTGACACTCCCCTTAGATCCTGTAATCACCTGTGGCATATGCTTCTTTTTCTCTGCTGTCTGTGTGAAACAGTTTTAGCCTGAAGATAAGCGGTTCTACAACGGTAAGCGCAGCAAAGCACATTTTGACGAAATATGCTGAATGGCAAGTGGGAATGCACTATAATTTTGAATACTGAAACCAAGTCAACTAATAGTTCACATTTTATTTCCTCCATAGATATCATGAGCAAAGTCATTTATGTCATTGCTTTGCTTACGTGCTTTGCTTACTTTTGTTTTTCAACAAGTTGGAGTTCAGTAGGAATTAATGAAAGACACCATGAATCAGAACACGTACTATATGAAATACATGTCTCTGTTAATGAATTGTCTGTGACAATTGCTATGATCAATGTTTCGCTGTCTACCATTTGTCTCAGTTTCTGTCGTGTGAATTTAGTCATTAATTCATTAACTGCCTTTTGTACTAATTGTTTAATGAGCTGTTCAGTATTTACTATGTTTATAATTTTACTATCATTGTACAGAATGTTCAGTACATATTACACCTTAGTTAATAATAACCTCCAACAATTAACCTCCAACTACCAGGTTGAAGGTCAGCAGCTTTACCTCCTAAGCCACAGCCGCCCCTTGTACTCGAGTTTCTGTTCTAGGATTCTTATTTTTTATTTAGTCTACTTTAGTTATTGTATATAATATGGCCTTTGTACTGGATTCTTGCCTACTGTTTTTTTGGCTGTAACATTGCTATTTTCTTTTAGGATTAATAAAGTACTCTATTTATCTACAGCATCTATGAATTCAGTAAGGCCGTGAAACCTTATCAGAACGTCAATATCGGGTGTTTACACCTGTCTGCCATAAGATTATGACCATCTGCCTAATAATGTGTAGGTCCCCCTTTTGCAGCCGAAACAGCTCTGACCTGTTGAGGCATGGACTCTAGACCTCTGAAGGTGTGCTGTGGTATCTGGCACCAAAACGTTAACAGCAGATCCTTTAAGTCCTGTAAGTTGTTTCCATGAAGGGGTGTACTTGCTCTGCAACAAGTAACATCCACATGAATGGCAGAACCCAAGGTTTCCCAACAGAACATTGCCCAAAGCATCACACGTCCTCCACCTGCTTGCCTTCTTCCCGCAGTGCGTCTTCCCCAGGTATGCAAAACACACTCACCCGGCCATCCACATGATGTAAAAGAAATGTGATTCATCAGACCTGGCCACCTTCTTCCATTGCTCCGTGGTCCAGTTCTGATGCTCACGTGCCCATTATAGGCACTTTAGGCGGTGGACAGGGGTCAGCATGGGCACCCTGACCGGTCTGCAGCTACGCAGCCCCATATGCAACAAACTGCGATGCTCTGTGTGTTCTGACACCTTTCTATCGCTCTCCACGTGCATCAAGGAGCCTTGGCTGCCCATGACCCTGTCGCCGGTTCAGCAGTTTTCCTTCCTTGGACCACTTTTGGTAGGTACTAACCACTGCAGACCGGGAACACCACACAAGAGCTGCAGTGTTGGAGATGCTCTGACCCAGTCGTCTAGCCATCACAATCTGGCCCTCGTCAAAGTCGCTCACATCCTTTCGCTTGCACATTTTTCCTGCTTCAACACATCAACTTGGAGGACAAAATGTTCACTTGCTGCCTCATATATTACCCCCACTGACAGGTGCCGTGGTAACGAGATAATCAGTGTTCTTCACTTCACCTGTCAGTGGTCATAAAGTTATGGCTGATCGGTGTATTTTACATCCAATACCAACGTGTTCAAAATTCTGGCTTTTTACAATATCTGTGTAAGGCAACCAACACTCTTGGTTAAGGCTAAGGAAAAGAAATCTGTGGTTATGTAAAATATCAAGGCAAACATTTATTACAGGTCTATGGTGGGATGAATTCTTGCTGAATTAAGACCATACTGCTTCATGCAGTGGCAAATTATGAAGCCCAATTTGGACATAATTAATATGGATACTGGCCTGATGTAGCAGTATGTCGCTGCAGAGAATGTACAGATATGTCTAAATTATACAGTGGAAGTCTCTTGTGCCTCATCAACCTGGTGATATGCACCCCAAGGTTCTTGGAGAGTCTTAACTGCTCCAATAGAAATCTTCTATTAAGACTCCTGTCTCAGACACTGAGCAGCGAATTCTTCCCCCTACACCACCCAACAAAGCTCTCCACCAGACTCCTACTGCCTCCTTTTTCTTGCTTTTTACAGATGTATCCCACAAGAGAGGAATGAGGAGACAATCCTGGAGGTGGCATTTCCCAGGGCTGGATCTCAAATTAGAGTGAACAAGAGAGGTGACAACACAGATCCCTGAGTCATCCCTTGGTAAGTCTAACACTGCTCTAAAGCTCAACGAAATGCCGCCTGTTTGAGAGGAAGTCATTTATTCCACGCTTGAAGCACCTCTTCAGATTTTTGGGCCATGTTCACAGTGAATGCCTGTTGTGCTCAGTTCTGATTTACTGCTCAGATCCTGTTTGGGTTGATGTTGTGAGACAGATAACATTATTTTCAATGTGGCCAATATCTGATATCAGCCTTAAGAACATCACCATAGACCAAACACCTAGGATTTTAGTCTTTAGTTATTTTCAGTGTAATTATATCAACAAAAATTAAAGATATTTCCATTGTACATTTCAAATTTGTGTGCTTTCTAACCTTTCTGATGCTTCAACTTTCAGGATGTTTGATGAGCAGTTGCCCATGGTTACAGGTGTTCTTGTCTATTGTGAGGTTAGCAGAAAAAGCACTGTTTATTTCTTTACACCAGACTGTAATACAGTAGACTCACTCGCAATAATAAATACTGTTAACATTTCCAACCTGGCGGTTTGAAAATAGCCAGTCAATTACTGTCAATACAAAAATATTCCTTTAGCGAACATGTACAGGAAGATTGAAATGGTTGACAGCCTATATTAATCCTGCACTCATTCCTACTGTTATCCTATATACACAAAAGATAGCTAGATGAAAGTATTGTTATTATTACATCCACATTCTTGATGACATTACATTCACCACAGCTTACTTGTTTATAAGTCTCTTTCCAAGAACTGGTCAGTTTAGCTAGCAGAGACATTATGTTACTGAAATGTAAGATGCTGCTTATTAGTGCAACAGGTCAAGCAGCCAAATCAACTTCTGAAGAGGAGATATTTATTTGCTGATGAAAGTTGCAATACATCATAGGTTTTGCTGTGAAAGATTGTTTTGTTCAGTTGCAATCTTGTGTTTCGTCATGGAGAAAAGTTCTTCAACTAAGGCCTGAGGTTGTTGAATCGTTCCTGTTGAGAAAGAGGTCTCACTCTTTTGATCCTTAGTTGTTTCTCTTAACTACTTAGGAAAAGGAGTCTATGCTTATAATTAGAATATAATTGCTGTAACAGTGTGTAGTAGAAATGTGCACATACATATTTATACTAAAGGTGAACTGATGTAACTTTGTATGCATGTTTCCTTGGGAATGGAAGTGAAACGCCTCAAGCTGCAGCATCTTAGAGATGTCAATTAAAACATGTCATGCTTCTGAGTGCAAGAAGACTCACCAAACATTTTTAATGTGTTTAAATGAAGACTGGAGACAAAATGGGACCTGTTTCTGCACCCAACGTACACTGAGCATAATTCTTCAAAATGTTTTGGCCCGAGCCCTATTTGTGCTATAGGTGCGCCATTTTTCACGTAATATGGCCTTTAAGAGAACAGTCTTAGCAAATATTTTAGTTGCTGTGGCTGAGTTACTGGAACTCTCTCCACTCATGAATCCATGTACTTTAAACTTGAGCTGCATGACACCGCTTTGAAAGAGTCTGTGCTATACTGTAAATTTGTGGGCTGTGCTGCCAGGCAAATGGCTACTGTTTTGCTGTTAGGTAGGACACAGTGAGTTAATGTACAGTGTGTATGTATATGTATTACATATTCATTATAATAGAATGACCCAACAAAGTTTTAACCTAATAATTATTTTCGTTATTGATTCATCTGTCATTTTCATGATAAATTGCTTACTTTTTCCTATTAAATGCAATAAAGTAGTGAAACAATTTTCCGGAAACAAAGTTGACGTATTTTAAATTGCTTGTCTGAAACCAGCAAATATTCACATTTCACAGGCTGGAATGAGTCAATTTGGTGCATTTTTCCTTTAAAAAAAAAATTACTTCAAACAATTAATAGAATCTTTTTTTTGTTAGACATTTAATCTACTTATTGTGTCAGCTGTACAGAACACTAGAATTAGAGCTAGATTTAGGGTTTGGGGTCTCTGCTTGGGATACAGTGTTATACACTGAGACTAAAACATTGATTTGAGTTTATTTCAAATATAGCATTTAAAAAAGAGTCACCTAAATGACACTGAATATAATATAATATAATATAAGGTAATATTAATAATAAATGAATAAAGTTTGTCCTTCACTTACAGATGCAGGTAAATACATGAATAGCAGAGTGGACCAGATTGTGGCCCCGACCAGTAATTCGCATTACATTCTTAAAAGACAAAAAAGCGCAACAGCATCCATTTGACTTTGTTTTCTATCAAAGAAAGGAAACATGTGGGGTGCAAAACATTCACTCTGTGCTCTTTATGCACATCCACCCACATGTAGAGCATCTTCCTACTTTGCCGACGTTGTGCGTAGTGAAAGGAAGCTTCTGTTACAAATGGTTCTATTAAGTGACCTCAATGGAGGATTTTTAAGTAGCCTTGTGGTAATGATGGCTCCCACCTTCTCTCTCTCTGCCATCTCGCACTCCTCCTCTCTGTCTTTTTCTTAGCTCCGACCGACCCTGAGAGCGCGAAAACACACTTGTCTCCTCATCTCTTTTCAATGACGGAGAAAAGAAGTTGACTTCTCTTGCTTATTCTACCCCTCATGCACATCTTAGTCACTTTTAGAAGGGCCTTCACAATTTTGCAGTGCCGTTTTGCATTCAGCCGGGCCAGCTTATGGTAGGGATGAATGCAGATCAGTGCTTTTACTTGAGAATGTTTGGGACATCCAAAAACCCCTCATAGACGTGATTATGAATTCTGGGGGAATGTTGCTGCCTGTTTGAATAGTGCGAGCTGTAGGCTGATTCCACTGCTAGGAAGAACAGAGGGGATCAGCCTTCATTGTCAGGCCTGACAAGATTAAGCCGGCTCTAAAAAGCTGATCAAACCAAGCAAGATTCTGTGTTGTGAGGTGAGAAGTGGTGGCATAGGTGGCTGCTCTGAGGTGTAAACAGAGTTCTGACATTGACAGGGACACTTCATCTCACCCTGCAGTGCCAGACATAGGCCATACCCTCCCTTGCAGCACCACAGCCACCTTGTGAGGAGACGCGATGACCATGAAATCCTTATCTCCCTCACTTCAGCACTAGCAGATATTGCTACACAGTGGCATGGCTGCTATAGTAAAGTGACAGTCAGGTTTTATCTGTCTGCAAAGGGATGAATCAACTGGTTCTGTTTCCTTTTCTGCAAAACTGATCATTATCTTTACGCTCATTATTCTTGTGGGCCTATATGTGTGTTCCCTGAGAAATTTCCCTCACCTCAGTTGCACAGCGTTTTTCTTCTCTGTTAATAACTGTCGCCTGGTAATAAATGTGGTTATTAAAGGAACAGCTGTACAGAATGGTACAAACATAAATCGAAATTTCTGCCGGAGCAGACAAACCCATTTAATAGCGTAACAGATAAATACATCTCATTTGAAATGTCACCTCATGCACCCCTCACCCATCTTCAGTTATTCTGTTTTATGTGTGGTCTCTTATGAGCAGCCATGCTAGTTGATTATAACATTAGAAGACTTGCCTGCTCAGCAGTCAAAAGTATTACAGCCTCCACTACTGTAACAGCCATGTGTCTTCCTCTCGACATTTTCATCTCCTATGCAAATACAGACCCAGTGGAGCCAGTAATCATTCATCAGGAAGCTGTCTCCAAATGGTAACTGCTTCTGTCCTGCTCATTCATTATTCATCACCATGGACGGGTCAGGCGGCAAGAGGCTCCACTAGTACCACATACACAGTCGGCCTCATTCCGCTGTTTATCGCTCCTTCTCGGAGTATTGAAATAGGGGAAAAGTCCAATGTTCACTTACTTAGCTCTCTGCTGAGTGTCAAAAGTGAGGATGTGTAGCGTGGTTCACTTCTCCGCCCCTGGTATTGATAAAACACCTTGCCCGCTGCTGATACTCCTGTTCATTACTGTGTTTAATGAGAAACTTCTGCATACACTGCACAGTACACACAGCGAGTGCACATTTCACAAATGAGAGGGAAATGTATTTAGGAGGAGCTGGAGGCAGAGTTTCCTCACAAATATGACAGGCAATACGACACGTAAGAAACACCCTCATAAACACGCCAATATACAAACACCTTAGTGGAAGCATACTTATAGTCTCGCTCCTGATATCATGTGCAGTGTTTAATTCAAATTTCACAGAGGCAGCAAAAACATCAAACCAACATGTTAACCTAGCAAAAGAAGAGAAATGAGCTTCCTTGGTTGCAGCAGCACCATTCCGTTATGTCTTTCTGGTGTCTCCTCTTGATCCCTGCAGGAATTTTCTGTCTGTGTATTAATAACCACTTCAAAGCAAATGCGCTCCCCTGAATGTGTTGTGCATGCATTTAGAGGTCTATCTTCCTCTGTTATCCCCCACAGCAGACTACATGTAAACACACCAAAGGCAAATACAGGCCGACCTGCTGCATGTAGTCTGTCACCATGTAAGTCAACTGTCTGGGATTTTAGTTTGATTTGTTTTCAAGCAAGAGCCCATACTTGTGATGGATGATTTCCACACGCAGTATACGTCAAGGCTGCCGAGTGGGTCACTTGTCACCATTCAAATGGAGGGAAAATACTGTTTGTATAATGCTATGAAAGTTTAGACAGACCAATTTTTAATTTACTTTGCTAATGGCACACATCCAGAAATAGTATATGCTTTATGTCTTCAAGTTGGCTGATAAGATAAATTTATAGTAGTTGACTTTTGCCCTACAGCGACAACTTCAGCAGGGGATGCCAGGAGTTTTAGTTTTCAGCTGTGTGGGTTTTGTGAAGTTTATAGAAAGGGCCAGGGTACATCCCCTCCAGTCTGTCATCATACTTAAGTGGAGCATTGTATAGGCCCTGCAGCTCCCCCAGATAAAACTGCCGGTGGTGCAATTTCCCCAAGACCCCCCAGGGCCCATAATTTTCTTTGTAGGTTGTCTTACAATTTGCTAAGCAGTTGAGTCAGGTTCACAAGAAGACTGAGAAGTGCTGCAGCTCACAGAAGTACTCACTGAACAAGACGTTCTGCAGACAATTGTGCAAGGTTATGTGAACCATTTCACTTAAAACCTTCGTATGTATGGAATGATAGGAGTGCCACAATAAAGAATAAATATGTAAATAAAAGAATATCACAATAAATGTGGATATATAAAGAGAAATAAATAAAAGAACAAAAGAATACGACAATAAATGTGGAAATAAGACAATAAATGTTTATTCTTTTCCCTTTTGCTTTTTCTATTTCCACATTTCTTTTGTCTTTTCTATTTCCAAATTGCCTTTTCTATTTCCACGTTGTCTTTTTTATTTCCAAGTTGCTTTTGTCTTTTCTTTTTCCACACTGACACCTTGGCGCTACGCTGGAAATAGAAAAGACAATCCAATGGCTGTGGGCGGGCCTTCATGCCCAGGCTGAGTAATCAATTCATGC
>JAVQJF010002790.1:0-10916 GCA_036023855.1 Gadopsis marmoratus
CACACCCCATCCATACACCGATGGGGACACAGTTGCCATGCTGGCCTCCACCGGGGGCAACTCGGGGTTCAGTGTCTTGCCCAGGGACACTTCGACATGCGGACAGCAGGAGCTGGGATCGAAGCACCAACCCTGGGGTATAACTTTGCAATATATGAAAAATAAAAATGGACGCTCATTTGTTACGCCGACACTAAATCAAACTGGATGATCACTGAATTCCTCCTTCTTTATGTTGGCTTACACAACACACAGCAATCGGCTGTGGTCTACTGCCTTACCGACGTGGCGTAGATGCTAGAAGATGGGAAATCAGCCAAATCACTAATTGGGGCTGTAATCTGTGCATCAGGCAGGACATTTGTATTTAACTGATGCTCTTGTACTTCTTTCGTTAGGTTATGGTACCTCTGCAAACCTCAGCAAATAAAAAAAGTTATCAATTGCACAACCAAGCAACCATATGTTGTTTATGATAAACTCCCAACAACCATCAACTTTAACATGGTAAAGCAATACAAAACATGCTGTATAGATTTGTTAGGGGACACTGAGCCTCGCTACCAGCCCTGTAAGGACCCTCTGCAAAGCCACCAGACGCACTTAAGTGAGCACAAATTGCCAGTAAACCTGCACGGCTACAGCAGCCAGCTGTTTGTTTTTAGATTTAATAGTGTAGAGTTTTCCATCCGCCTCAAAAGGCAAATTAGACGCGACTTCACAAAAAGGCGAGCGCGTGGCCAAGTTAGGTCCAATTTAACATTAATAAATATGGTTGCCAATGCTAGTTTTGAGAGTGAAGAGGTTGTAAAGGTATATTTATGTGCATATGATGGACCACAGCCTTATAATTATGAGCGCTAGGTGTCCCAAGAGACCAGGATCAGGATTAGAAGAAATAACGACCATAGACAGGATATTAAGTTGTACTGTGAGAACCAGTGGAGAACTGGGCAGGTGGTAATGATGGCTAACGCTGTGTTCACATCACATTAAATGACGAACAGCTAAAGAGGCAGACAGTTCTATTTTTGTAAGGCCTGTGTGGAGATTAAACCAGAGCTAAAAGAAGAGTGAAGATTGGACTTGTGCCCCTGGACAGAGCATGAATATATCTCCAATGGGGGGATCATGTTGGCCCATTTCTTCTGGACGTGTAAATGCACAATTGTTTGCTAACACGTTAGCGGTTGTGAACCTTCCTGGGCAACTTGCTGCAAAATATCCTTTCACAAAGGCTTCAGAAGGACTTCTGTCAGCCATTTCTCTCAGTCAAAATGAATGAGGACGCCGTGCCCTCTAGGTGCTCAGATGAAGTGTCGAGTCTCTCTCCCTCCCCCTAACCACCTTCTGTACATCTCCATCACTCAAGAAAACAGAAGTCAGAGGAAATTTACATCCTTCTCACCGTCTCCAAAGTCCACTGAGCAGCTATAGAAGGCAGCGTCAGGCATTTAAAAGCAGGCAGTTGTGCTCTGACGTGCTCATATACACATGCATGAGCATAAATCTCTTACGGGCTATTTACTTATCAGTCCCTCTTTGTTTGAGTCAATGTGCGATAAGCCCGAATCCCTCTAGATGCCTTCGTGCAAATGTTCTCAGCCATTTGCAGAGAAATAGATGCAACCACAATGCTATTAGGAACATTTTAATTGGATGTAAAAGTGAATTCATTATTACTGTTATGACGGCTGAGCACGTCGATTGCAGCGTGGCTGCCAGCCATGGTTGTTCATGCCGCTAAGCACTCAGAGACAGCCAGGCTAATTTGTCTGAAGACGCCTCTCCTGTGCCACGTTTTGAAGTTCTGTTTCAGCAACTTTGAAAAGTTTCTGCTGTCCACATAATGCCATTTCTAAACTTATCTGCAGAGCAAGATGGAGATTTATCAAACAGGTGCTAGGTTTGGCACCAAATGGGTCCCAGGTGATAAACAATTATGTTGTCAGTACAGATAAAAACATAGCCTATGCTTATTCAGTTCATAGAAATAGAAATAAAAGTAAATACGTATTAGAAGCTAATACAGAAAAATAGAAAAAAAAATAATAGTTGACACATAGTAAATCATCCAGGAGCCTTTCTCCTCAACATAACCGATCCACAGTCATTTTCTCTCATTCCAAATTCAGCTCATGCCCCCCACAGCTGTAAAGAATGTGTTGCACGTAATCATCATTCCAATAAAACCCCTGAAACCTTTGTGCTCCCTTCTTAGATCCTTTAATCAATTCACAGGTATGGGACAATCTGTTCCATGTAGCAGGTTAATATTCCAATCAATAGGTTGATGCAATGTGCAATTAGATGTTTTGCTAACTCGCTGTTCACTTTGTTTTTTCACCGAACTCCATTACAACTGCTCACTCCTCAAGGCAGTGTTTCACTTAGGCTACATGGCCTTCGCAGACAGGGCAATGATGTTGAGTTCACATCCAGCTACATGTTAGAATGGGCAGGGCGTGTGATTTAAGGGCTAGAGTAGGCTGTGATCTCTGGGGACAGACATGCTGAAGAAACAATAATTTGCGAGAGGCATCTCAGGAAAATCAATCAGAAGCGTGATCAAGCTAAAGTGGCCGAGTCGCACACCTGTCACCACGATTGGATATTTGAGGAGTCGGGGAAAGTGCCGCCTGGCCCAAATATTGGCTTCTGTTGTGACACGTTGATGGCAGGGTGGGAATTTGTTGCAAACAGCACAGATTCATGGATCTACGGTGTCTGGTGCCAACAATGCAGGTTGTAAAAGGTGTTGTTTTTCTTAGCACAAATTAGATCCTCCGGTACCTGTAGGCTACACCACGGTCACCACAGAAACCTTGACAGTTTTGCTGACAGTGTTGCACCTCGCAGGCCACAGGCTACACTTTCATCAAATGTGAAAACACACAAGTTGAACAGTTGAATTCAATGGGATGTGTACATTTGCCACCACAAAAACAGAAGAGCGGCAGAATTTGTTGAGAATTGACATTAAATCATGTAACGTGTACTTCCACAGGCGTCACTCCTAGATCGGAGAGCATTATCGCCCAACCCTGTGGCGGAGCTCTTTTCGCGCGTTGTTTTGGATTTATGGCCCATTTGACTGTACGGTTCAGTCTCCCCGTTCTCATCTGAAGCAGGGAGCTGTTTTCATTAAAAAAAGCTCGGAAAGATCCACTGTACGCTAGCTGCCCAGCACCAGCTAGCTTGACAAACGCCTAAAGCAGCTGAGGAGGCAGGCAGTTTATTTCTCGTAAGAACTTGGTGGAGCTTAAAACAGAGCTAAAAGAGTAAATATTGGACTTTTTTTATTGGGTTTTTTGCTAACACCTTAGCCTTATTAGAGCTCCTCTGATCTCCATTGGCCACAAATCTACCAGTGCAGCTTTAAAAAGTGGCCACTCGCAGTATTTTACAGCAGGTGCGAACTTTCCTCACCAACTTGCTGGACCATCCTTTTGCCAAAGACTTGAGAAGGACGTCTGTCAGCCATTTCTCTCAGTCAAAATGAATGAGGACGCCGTGCCCTCTGAGCGCTCAGATAGAGTGCGAGTGGCTCTGTAGCCTGTGGTGCTGTGAAATCTTTGAAAGATCTTCTTTGTTTTTCCTATTGATCCATTTATTTTCTCAAGGCGCTGTTTGTCTGTCTGCGGCGGCGTGATAGAGGGAAGTGAGTGACTAATAGTACAGTAGCACTTGAGGCTAAGACCAAGCCCATTACGACAGCTGATGCCTCCGCTTGCGTCGCCCCCTTTGACAAATGTCAGCATCTGCCATGGTGCCGCGCAATACCATCATATCTCTTCTTGGCACTCGGTGACAGTACGTCTCTGTCCTCTCCTTTGTCTTCGCGGGAGCCGGCGAGGACTGAATAAGAGGGCCACACTCGCTGTAGCTCTCTACCTCGTTATCCGCTGCGTTTAATTCACATGCACGCACGGTTTCTTACGTCCGTGGTTTTTCACCTTGTGAAGGCAATTGCTGTAGAACGGAGATACTCTGAGAGCAACTGAGAGAGAGAGAGAGAGAGCACTCTTAAGGACGTGCAAGATGACAGAGAGAAGCTTAATCATCAAAGACCACTGGCTTCAGTGGCAGAGTGCTGCCTCATTTAGGGCAGCGCAGTAAGCACATTAATGTCCTTCAGACACTGATACACTCCTTTATACAGTGGTCAACTAGCAGACTCTTGGTATCGGACAGGTTTTGTGTAAAAATCAACATATAGACAAGGCAGTGGAACGTTATCTCACCAAAATTCCTAAAGCTTTAAACCCTGCCCCAGGGAGTGAAAGAAAACGGCTTGATCAGTGCTTATTATGTATTGAGAGTTTTTTTTTTTTATTCGTTTTATGCAGACGACCGAAGACGGCAGTGAATCCTCCCGGCAGGCTGTGTGTCCCAGCATTGATCAAGTCATTAAACGGTCAGTGGCGTGTTGTTTATCATGGTTATTCTCTTAATAAAGTGCACCATTTTTTTGAATCGTGTGGCGAGGCCGAGGTGTCAGACGCACAGGGTCCCTGTTACGTTGGGAGCTGTCTGAGTAAAGCCTGGTGGAAGTGGAAGTGTGCTTCGTCATCTGGTGAGTGGTCGACACTGTATCGTGTTATGAGATGCCCATTTAGCCATTTGTCTGATCATGCTCTGCTTCAGTGACTTCTCATGAAATATACTGCTTCTGCGCTCATTGATTTATCGTTTTGCAACAATTACATATAAAGTAATCCACAAGCTGCGAACGGTGATGTTGCTGCTGGACGTGGGCTCTCAGTTGTGGAGAGACGTACAATATGCCCCGGGTAGGCTGGGTGTAGGGTGGTTTTGCCCTCTTTAAAGTGGCTGACTTCCAAGAGTGACGTAGGATGTTGACGTTTGATGATATATCCACAGTGACGACTGGAAGCGCATAAAACGTTTAGGGTGAAATGCTTGACTTCCACAAGATTGGCACGGTCCACTGCTGTACTCCATTACAGGCCTGATCAACCATGGTGACTGTAGCAGAACCTGTCTCTCTCTTCTGGCCTCAGTTCAGGAGAGACGCACAAAAAAGAAAGGGTGCGTTCTAAATATTTTTCTTGCTGCTGGGTCTGTTCAGAGCCGCACCTGAATTGCCCTGAAGCACAACCGCTGCACTCCATCGTTCCTCAGCCTTTTCAGATCACTAACCAGATACACAGTATCGCCGAAGTTTAAAAAGGACCTGAGGATTAAGCATCTTCCAGCAATGACTTACATTTCTGAAATAGACCCCATACTGCCGGCAGCAGGTAGTGCAGTTTCAGGCTCAAATCAGGAAGATTCATCGATACAGAGGTCCCCGGGGACTTCCACTCAAAGCTGTCAGACAGATCGAGCCGGCCAATTATAAGGCTTTTTTCAAATTATCTCAGAGTCCCGAGTGCAGTGGCTAATGGCTGCCGGCAGCCAGGGCACTTGTTTAACCCATCAGCAAAAAGCTGCTCGGGGGGACTGATTATGCTTGTTTGCATTTGTCTTCTATTTCTTTAACTTGCCGGATGGAGTTAGAGGGAACCACGATGCAGACGTGCCACGGGGTGCCATAGCACGCTACCCGAATGAGGGGTTGAAATTACAGTGTCAAGCCCAACTGAGGGCAGAGGCTTGGGGCGTAGAAATAAACAGGAAGTGAAGTATTTACTCGCTCCAGTGCAAAGTCACAGTGGTGCAAATACCTGTACGCCTTAATTTTCCCCTTTTGTTCTTTTACTGAGAGTTGAGCTTTTGTTGTAGGCTTGGGGGTAATTCAACTGCATATATAGATCGTGTGCACTCTATTAACCTTTTCAGTACCTTAGTCTTCTACTGCACACTTTATGAATATCAATGCTGCATCCTAGCTCGTTGTTTGCCTTTACCGCAGTCTCTCTAATAATGTTCGCTAATGGGTGTCGAGGAACAACAGAAAAAAGACTGCGGTTCTTTTGTTGTAAGCGACTGATGGAAGGAGGTTGTCTGCAGGGTAGAAATTAAATGTTTTGCTTGGCAACCAAAGTCATGTCAGCTGCTTCATAGCACATCTGCTTCACATGGTGGGATACCAATAAAATAAATGTGTTGGTTTTGGCTGTTGGATGGTAATATTTCACTATTGTTTTAGTTCAACACCACTACGCTACGCAGTTTTAATTTCAAAAGAATTGCCTTTTTTAATCACATTGTTTTGTAGTGTTTTGCTCTTGTTATCATCGCCGAGGAGTGCTATTAGGAAAGGGCTGGTGCCTTACAAACCCGCTAATCACTTTTTGATGGATGATTTGCAAATTGGAAATGGATTTCTGAGAATTTGCTAGCTCACTCCTCTTTAAATATTCTCCAGTTGTACCAGTGCTGGTAAACCTTCAGCAATATTGTGCACATTGAGCTTTTAAAGATTAAGTTCATGTCATGACTTTTTCTTACAAAACTTGTTAAACTAGTAAGGCAGAATAAAGAGATGTGATGTTAATTCACTTATAGCACAACAGTCCAAGGAGAAGAGCCACGCTGAATAAGTAATGACAATAAATATAACAGGAAATCGGTGCTGTCAATTTGTACAGACAGGAAGTGATTGATCTACGTATAATGTGCAACTTTGGTTTTCCCAAAGATTTGACACTTTTTTATGGGATAATACGAACACTTGATCTGCAAGCCTTTCTTGGAGTTGGATGTTTTGCAGCTGAGAGTAACTCCCATTATTCATTTTGTCAACTGCATTGCGAGAGAACAGCCAACACCACACTCAAACATGAAGCATTTTAGAATGCATGCCGATATTTTTGATTACATATCATTTTTGTCACTTCTGATGTGTAAACACAACATACTCATAACCAGCATAGAATGGTCGTAGCATGTAGGGTAGAACTGTTCCAATTCCTGCGACGCGTCACTTCAGAACGATGGTGACTTGATGTAGTCAAGTAAGTCTTTTTTAGCACGAAGTAAACAATTGAAGAGCGGTTGTCCATCATTTATTGTGTCAGTAATTCAGTCTCACAGGATATCCGCATCAAACCCAGCTAATAAAATAAGACGGAACAACCAGAAATGATGTGTCAATTTACCATCTCGTTTAATCAAGCCTTTGAGACTGATGATCAGAAGGTTCTCTTTACGGCCGATGAGATGTTTGAGAAACTTTTCAACCGATTACACTTCTGAGGGCTGGTGACAGAAGATCCTCAATCACATTTCCTGTACTGATATCTGCAGATGCACTGCAGAAACTAATTGGGTGCGACAGAAGTTTTATCATTGCTCCAACTCATAATGGCCCAGGCAGCTGACCGTGACTCCGTGAAGGAGTTTCTCACTGTGTCCTCTCAACATGCCTCCCACTTGGTGTTTCGTTAACTTTTACTGACTTTGGTGTGAAGGGGTAACAGGTTTGATCAAGTTAAGGCTGTCAGGAGTTGTCAAACATGATATTAAAAATAATAACTTTAACAAATGTTAATGTCCCTCAGGGCACCGCCCCTTTCTACATGCCATTGGTCACAGGCCACATTTGACTAATGGTAGCTGAAGCCTGGATCCATTGGCTGGGTTTCACACCCAGGTGTGAAAGTCAAGGGATCCTGGGTAACTGAGTTCCGTAGTGCTCCTTCTTCTGAATGACAAAGGGAGCATGCAGTTCCAACCTGCATTTTGATGGGCTGAGGCTGACAGAAGGGCTGAGGCGCCGTTTTCCCAGCCATCCTTCATAAGATTATTCATTTCTAAAATAACTTCACATTAATTCCTCGTGGTCCCGCCATCTGGCTATTATCTTTACGAGTGGTATGAAAAACTGAGCAGCAGGCTCTGTCTCTCTCTCTATATATATATTTTTTTTTTCCCAGATTATATTTTGCACTTTTTAATGTCCAGGATTTATCCTGCGGACCTTTGGGAAGCTAGTGCCTGTCACGGCCTTGGTCGTGTCACTAGGTATTTTCCCTTGTGTGTTTTCTTCCCTCGCCCCTGTGTCTCCCGTCACTCCCCTGCCAGTGTGTGTGTGTGTGTGTGTGTGTCTCCCTCCTGATTACTACATTCAACTCACATCGATACACCTCACCTGCTCCCATCCACACACCTGCCAGCCATCAGCTCATCTGCACAACAGCATATCTGCTCCAGTCTTCAATCCACTCGCAGCCAGATCGTTGTTTCCGCCACGCAGCCTGTGGTAGTCGGTAAACCCTGTTCGTCTACTCTGCCGTTATCATCTTCCCCCTGAACTTTGCAATAAACCTTTTTTCACTAAATTCCTCTGCTGTGAGTCTGCGCTTGGGTCCGTCCTCACTGATCATAACAGTGCACAGTCGAATAAGTGTTTTGAGGATTAATATCACCCTCATTTATACTGCTGACCTCCATTTTGAAGTATAATTTTGGATGCGACAATGTGCAGGTTTCTGACTCCTGAGAACATGATATATTACCAGGAGTTATTATGTTAAATAGGCTATTAAAGCTAATACGTGATAAGCCTTCTTTCCTGTCTGCAAGACTTATGATGTGCTGATTAGACCGTATAACCCTCCCTACCCACTCTCTGACTTACATGTGTCACATTTATCACTACATCCAGGCCATTTAGCGCTACCATCACCTCTCCATCCACTATTTCCCAGGATCGTGTAAATACAAATTGCACTGAAACCCCCACGAAGATCGGGAAAAATGGGATGGCGCCGAGGCCTATAGAGGCAGAGGATGCCAGCATTTGTCTTTGAATTGGAGGAGTGGGTGGCAAAAAGATAGATTTCACTTGCCTCTCCTCGCTTCTGAGGCTAGTGCCTCTTTTAGTGCAAATGGAGATTGGCTTCAGTCTCTTAGTGTTGATCACCACTCTGTGCTTTTGAGATGAGATAACATAAGGATGTGAAGAAAAAGACAGCAGCAGCAGGAGGAGGAGGGGGTGTCTGTCGAAAATAGAATGTAAGATGACTAATTGGAGAGATCGCATCTCCTGAGAGGACAAAAAATTGTGGCAAATTGTTAGTTGTAGAAAATGATTAGCCATGTGATTTCCTCATGTTAAAGAACTGCCGCAATTTATTCCCTGCACATTTCCAATAAATGGCGTAGAATTAGTAGTAGCAAATATCTTTGTTTCTAAATCAGTAAGTCATTAGGTGTACCTCCATTGGTCATTTGTCTTAAATTGCTTTCATTCCTCAAACAGGTAACTTCGGCCTGAATGAATTTGGAAAAATCAATTCTCATCTCAAAACCTACCGCAAGCATTGTGCTCTACTCAAACACATTTGGCAGTCCAGTTTGCATCATCAAACTCATTTTAAGCCTTTGTGCAGACCCTGTGTGCCACAAGCCTCTAATCAGTACCGACCACTAAATGATTCCATGTGATTTGAGCTAAAGGCGAATCTTAAGCTAAATAAAGTGTTTAATAATCTCTCCTGAAAATGTGATGGCAAAACTGCACGCAAACATAGGGCAGCTGTTTGTGACACCGATACGCAGATGTTTGCAATCTAAGAGACCGAGACTTTCAGAGGTCACAGCAAGTTGGGATAAAATGCTGACCGAAGAGAAGAGAGAACCTGGAGAGGGAACAGGTGGCTCTCAGGTGATGACTCTGATGAAAATAAGTGAAAGGAGTTTTGTCCGGTCTGCCGTTTCTCCCACCTAGTATCTACCGGATGGATTACCATGAAATGTGCAGACATTCGTGGTCCCCAGAGGATGAATCCTACTGACTTTACCACTAGCGCCCCCCATGAGTTTGACATTCATGTCTTTGACAACTGATGGATGAATTTCCAGGACTGCCAATTTGGTTCAGACATTCATATAACCCCTCAGGATGAGTTGCAACGCTTCTCATATAGCGCCATCATCAGGTCAAACTTTCAGTATGTCTAATACATTTTGGTTTGTGACCAAACACCTGCAAAACTAATGGCAATCCCATCAGCCTTATTATTAGCACCTGTTAGCATGCCAACACACAAAAGTAGGCTTGTAAACAGTATGCCTTCTTAGCATTAGAATGTGAGTATGTTAGTGTTCCCAAAGTTGGTGCCACAACAACAATATGCAAATTCTGCAAAATACAGAAAAAGTGCAGTAGCAACGAAGGCAGGAGTTACTCAGTTCGTCGTCCAGATTGCGTCTGTATTCAAATTCGCAATACAATATTCAAAACCCAACGTTACTCTGACTGTCAGTCTCTGTTTCAGTCCGTAATTGTGTTGAAGTGTATAACCATCCATAAATCCAAGTGTTCCATAATACCTCACATTTCTGCTGTACTTCTTAGTGTTTTCTACTTCAAGCAACATTTTACCACATTAGCACCTGAATCATTAAGAATAATCTCAGGCCCTGAAAATCAAAGAGATTTACCGCTCAGCTCATTAAATTAAATGCACACAAAAGTGGTCGCCCAGTTTTTTTGGGGTGTCCCTCATTAGCATTTAGCTCAAAGCACTGCTGTGTCTAAGCACAATTTAACAGAGCCTTGTAGTCTGACTTTGTTGTAATGAGTCATTCAACACGTTAGTTGTTCATTTTATGTAGTAAGGGAAAGTGGGGTTTATGTCCCACATTTAACATGGGAAAGGTGCGGGCCCGGGCCGAAAGTGGACACGGTGTCCATGTGCCGGCCACGTATCACACAACCAATGGGGCCATTGGGGAAGCTTTAGGCCGACAGGGCAGAATCTGTGTTGGCGTACCCTTTCATGTTAGGGGCGCTGTCGTGAAGCTGTCCCGATTGGGAACAATTGGGACGATGAGCAACCTGTCAATGTTAAATTTTGGGTGGGGAACCCAAAGGCGAAAATTACCCATAATGCACTCTGGTGACCACCGGCCACCATGTTTAAACATCCCTTATGCCTCTCCCAGGGACGGGGGGGAACGATTGGGACATTTAACAAACCTTTCATTTTTAACTTGGGGGG